>VDFB02374540.1:0-68563 GCA_007258455.2 Sequoia sempervirens | reverse complement strand
GAAACTCTTCTTGTGATTTTGAGACTTCTTCTTTGAGTTGTTTTTGAAATTCTTCTTTCCCTTTTTCTTGTTGCTGATTTCTTTTTCTTCTTCACTAGAGCTGCTATCATCTTGAGGACACTTTGAGGCATAATGTCCAACTTTTCCACAATTGAAGCACTTAAAGGAGAACTTTCCTTTATATTTTCCTTTTCCTTTCTTAAGTTTTCCCATTAAGTAAGCTTTTGCTTCATCCTTGATTTTTCATCCTTTTCTTCATGCTTGTTCTTGCCCTTTTTGGATGCTTTGAATGAGACTTCCTTTTGAGCTGATCTTCCTTCAATCCTCATCTCATAGGCAGCAAGGATCCCATGTAATTCATCTTTTGATAGCTGATCCAAGTTTGCTAATTCTTCCAATGCTGCAACCTTGGCCTCAAATTTTGTAGAAAGAGATCTTAGAATCTTGTCAACAATAAAAGCATCATCAATATCTTCACCAAGTCCTCTCATGATATTCACTGTTTCATCAACACGAAGAAAATATGAAGCAATATCTTCATCATCCTCCATCTTGAGAGTTTCTAACTTCCTTCGATGAGTTTGCAATTTTTCCTTCTTTACTTTTGCATCTCCTTCATAGATGTTTTGAAGCTTGACCCATATCTTTTTTGCTGATTTGCATCACATGACTTTTGTGAATTCGGAATCTGTCAGGCTGCAAAGAAGAGCATGCTTAGCTTTTGCATTAATCTCACTTTTCTTCTTCCCGGCTTGATCCATTGGAGGGGTTGATGGAGGTGTATATCCATCAACAACAGATTGCCACACATCAAACCCAAGTGCATTCAAATGTGCTTCCATCTTGATGCTCCAAAATGCATAATTAGTCACATCAAAGATGGGTGCTTTCACTGTGTTGTTGTGATCTGCCATTAGTGCTCTTAAGGATCTCCTTCAAGCGGTTAGGCTTTCAAGAAGGACCTTGCTCTGATACCAATTGAAGAGCACAAAAGATTTACTAAGAGGGGGAGGGGGTGAATCAATAAATCAAACCAATCTTTCAATTCTCCAACTTTCAAAACTTCTTATAGATATGATTCAATGAAAACAAGTTAACACCACTTATTGAAAATGAATTAAATGTCTTTACAAATGGAAGTAGGCACCAACCTACTTTACTTGATTTACAAGTGAGATGATTTTGTAAGCTACAACCTACAAGGGACACCAAAACCTCTTACAACTTTAGTACGAACCAACCTACAAGGATTATTTACCCTTAATGCAAGGCACCAAACCTTGACTTGATGGATGAAGCAAATGTCTTCAATCAGATCTCCACTCTCCCAATCCTCCAATCTGCCTTTGTGATGAAAAATCTCACACTCAGCCCACACAAGAAGATGGGTTTCTGATATGAACCACTTTGAACTTCACAACCACACTTGAAAACCTTGAATGTAGTGTCACTATATCTTATTCAACCATTGCATCTCTTAAGTGAAAGAACACAATCAATATTTGTATCCTTCTAAAATATCTCTTCATGACATAAATCTGAGTTTGTTGCAAGTCAAATTACTTTAATTTGCTTGTTTCATTCTTGAATTCTATTTAACTTGTTGTAGACGCCTTTAGGAGAAGCACGCCTCTTCAATTATTGGAGTTTAGACTTAACAAAAAAATGTTCATTAAACATGAGTCGCACCTATAGATGTATACGACCTTGCAGAAAGAAACACATCTTTTTCGAATAAGACTGCGACCCCTTTTTAAATAAACACATCCTTTCAGCCTTGTAATGCAAGAGACGTCATGGCTGGGAAGCGATATGCATGTCTTTTAGAGCAGATGTCATTCTTCCTTACGTGTCTCCTCATATCGTGCCTTTTTGATATTCACTGTTTCAAAACTCCCTTCATTCGTGCCTTTTCAGATTTTGCTGAGTCGGGTTTTTCTTTTCTTTTTTCAAATTCGTGCTTTAACTAAACGTGTTTACCTTTCTTTAATTCGATCTTTAATAATCCAATCTGAACTTTAGCAATCTTCAATAGTCTCGATCAAAACTTTTGTTACTGAATTTCTCTCATAGGCTCGAAACCATGGCTTCAGAAAGTATTACTGAATTTTATTTGTTTCTTAAACTGATCACTTGTATTGAAAATCTTTTTGTCTCATAAATGATGGCATCAACAAAAACAGATTTATTCATCTTAACAAATTGATTTAGCCAAGCTGAATGAGGATATATTTTTGTTTTGACATCAATGACAATTCTTCTAACAATAAAAAGGAGATCTATCAATAGTGTGTAGAGAACAATAAAATAGAAATTAGAAAAGGTTTGGAATTAGTTTTCAAAAGGCACCAATCATTTCAAAAGGTTGTGTTCTTTCTAATGAATGTATCTTTTCAAAAATATACATCTTCTCATTTGAATGTGAAGATATAAAAGAGAAAGAATGAGATATGTATAGTGTTGATGTTTATGGCAGCATCGTGGTCTTCTTCCAACAATCTTCTTTTTTACTTGTGATAAATTAAATATAGCCAAGGGGCTATTTAATTTATAAAGAAAACAATTTATTGAAGAGTCGCAAATTTCTAAAGATGGCCGACCTTCCTTGTAATCAATATTCATTATTTGTAATTATGTTTTTGGTGGCCGACCTAGTTATTATTTGGGATTATATTTTCTTTTGGTGGCCGACCTCCTTCTTGAAAAGGTGCGACCCCTCTAAGCAACATGTATATATAGAAGGCGACTTTCTCTCATTTGTGTATCAAGCAAGTTTGAAGTCTCTTCTCTTCTCTCAAGTGCGAATTACCAAGAGCAGATTGCAAATTCATCAAGTACAGATTGTAAAGTCATCAAGAGCAGATTGTGAACTCTTCAAGAGCAGATTTGAGTTGCAAGGAAGTGCAGATTATTTATCTATCATTGCATCTTGTGAAGGTACTGATTATTGGCCTTGAGATTGGCCTCATTGTAAAGAGACTTGTTGCCATTACACATATATAAGAGATATATATATTTGTTGCTGGGTTTTTCTCCCTCAACAGGAGGGTTTTTCCAGGGTATCTGCTATGTTATTGTGTCTGATTTTGAATTAAATTTTTGTGTCATTAATCTGATCATAAAAACTAACATATAGAAGGAGGAAGGAAATGGAGAATAGAATGGGAAACAAGAGATAAAATATAGACTGCGGATCATCTCAAATTTATAAAGACAGGCAGATGGAAAGTAGATAAGTATTTTATGAATATAAGGAGATAAGTATTTTATGAATTTAAATAATAAGTTAGATAAATGTTTGTACATTTAAATAATGATGTTGATAAATACATCATGGATTTAAATAATAGTCTAATTAATAGTAATTCATACATGATGCTATTTATTTAATGTTATCTATTTTTTTATTGATTGCATGGAGAATAATAAATCATGCATGCTACTAGTTATCCTATAACATTGTTGATATGTTATGCTCCATTGACATTATTGTATGTAATTACACACATATATATATAATACGATTAAACAATAAAGATACTTGTAGCAATTATTGAGCCTTATAAGTAATTGTGATTATTTGATAGAAAAATGAATAAATTTATGAATATTTTTTATCCTCTGATAGATCAGGAAAAGGAGAAAAAGAATGCAATATGAACACTAGACCATCATAAAAGGATATCTTCAAGAAATCAAGGCATACTTAGGGTAATCCCAAAGTGGGGACATTACAGATTCTTTTTGGGTTTTTGGAGAGCTTCAGAGGGATGTGACATGCATTTCGTGGAGGTGACATGCATTTCGATCAGGTGTTTGCATGCAGGTTTGGGTTCTAGATTCTTTCTAGTTTCTCAGAGAGTTTCTCAGTGGTATGACATGCATTTGCATCTGACAACCTTTTCTGGACTTACTATTTTTAGTAAGTTGCAGCGGCTGCTCAATTTGTGCTCAAAATGCATTTGGAGTCACTTACTATTTTTGGTAGTATGTTATTTATAGTAAGTGCTATTTCTAGCAACTCAATTTAGGGTTTTCCAGAGGGGTTTCTATTTTTAGCAATGGTCGGTTTCAACATTGTCATCTTTAGTTGGTCACAGTTCCTCATAGGTCTTGAGTTTCGCTCAATTCTAGGCTTTGGGCATACACTTACTATTTATAGTAGTGCTATTTTTAGTAAGCCACCCTTGGGGAAGTTGGTTCCAAGTTTGGTCAGCAGCAGCAACATTTTAATCCAATTTCAGTTGGAAAGCCTAAGGTTGCAGATTGATATTTGTTTTATTTGACCACTCAGGCATTTTAATAAGTTGGACTATAAAGTTAAATTATAACTTAAATCAAGGGAAAAGTGGTCATGGAAAAAGGACCAAGGTGCAACTTTAAGTTGTTTTAAAAGGTTCATTAAATATTATAATTTCCTCTTTGTGCTTGGACGCCTATGTGAAGAGGTATTAACATTTTATAATGTTAAAATATGTAAATGGCTCACATATTGGGGTGGACGCCTAAAGGAGGGGGACTTGATATTTTTAAAAGTTAAAATATCTTCTCAAGGAATGGCGTTGGTTTCTTATGTTGAAATTTAAAATGATTTGGAGTTCAGTTGCCCTAGGGGTTTTATATTTTGAAGTTGGGTCTCACTTGGATTATGCAGACTTGACAACTTACTCAAATGTTGTTGGATTTTCATCTTGTTGCTTGCGAAACATTGTGAGGACGAAAACCCACCATTGTTGGGCTGATTTCGGTGGTGAAATATCCACCCTAGTCAGATATTGGTGTTGTTTATAAGTTTATTTCAACATGAGCTTCAAGGATTGAACTACAGGAGAGAAAACATGAAGTTTTTTCAGTACTTTAAGGAGTTTTTGGTGTGCTTTGGTTTGGCTTTAGTTTTGGTGTGATTTTCTTAAGTTTGGAAGTGATATTTTGGTTTTTTGGAGCTTTACAATCATGGACCAGAATCTGGTTTTTCATTTATAGCTTTCAAACACTTGAAGAATTCATTTTGGGCATTGTACCATTTTGTGACTCTCTTCAAAGCGATTTTGGAGAGTATTGGTTTGTAATTTTTGGTGCTAGTTTGGAATTTTAAGAGCAAATCACCCTTGCCTAGAGGGCCTCCCTTGCTTCAGGAAGGACTCAGTTTTGACTTGCATGATGGCGTTGGATTTATGGATTAGATGCTGAAAAGAGAGGAGGTTTGGCGTAGGAGAGTAGAGAGCTTTAGAAGGCCAAGATTTGAAGAGGTCCGGAGCACATTCAAGCAAGCCCACTTGTTGTTGTTTGATTATTTACCAGGTCTGATTTGTGAATGTAAAAGTCTGAAATTCATTAGTTACTGAAAATACATGTAATGGTTTCAAATTCAATGCAAGAGGATTGTTGTTTAAATTTTTGTACTTTCTTTATCATTTGAATGTTATGCAAAAACTGTCATGTCCCCATCCTAGTCAGCACAGCTGGTGACAAGGTTAGCCTATCAATTCGATCCTCGTAGGCTGACAGGAGTGTGCAGAGGATCATCTGGAGCCGTTGCTCAGTGTTTGGTAGCTCCAGTTTGCAGTTGTATCAGGTTGGGCCTTCGCAGAATCTTCCAGTGAGCATTTTCAGGAAACTTTCTATTTTTAGAAAGTTAGGTCAGGCGGAAGCTGCTATTTCGGGCAGGGCACCTGGTTCAGCCATTCAGCTCAGAATCGACCCAGTTCAGCAGTTGGTTGTTTAGACGGAGAAATAAGGAGTATTTAATGGATTATTAAATATTTAATATTTTGACTTTATAATAAAGTCACTTTATTGGAATATTTAAACATTTAATTATTTGGCTTAATTATAAAGTATTTAATTATACTTTATAATATATTATTAAAAGTGACTTAATGAGTATTTTATATTCATTAAAAAGGGGACGCCAATAATTAATGATTTCTCCTAAGTTTAAAAGGCGTATTAAATCATTTAATTTAAATGATTATTTTAAAGTGAGTTGGGTCGAATTTTCTCAAAGAGCAATATATACCTCTTCAAGGCAAAAATCGAACTATCCTGTTTATTATTCAATTTTGTCTTCTTGCATCTGAGCTTTGGAGTTTGCAAACCCTAGGGTTTCTGGCAGACGATCGTTTCTGGAGAACGAAAACTCTTCAGAGATCAGGCAGACTGAGGCTGTGAAATACCAGTTGAAGCTTGCACTTGGTGATTTCATCCAGAGATCACAGTTCGGGATTATTGAGTTATTTATTCAGAGATTGGCAGAGAAAATCATCAGACAGTCAAGGCGACTTAAGCAAAGATCTTTTATCAGTGTTTTTGGCACAAATTCCAAGGGCCGTACTGCATTTAATGCTGCTGCTGTACAGGCCGTACCAGCAAGGGCCGTACATTTTCATCTCCAGAGGAACGCCTCTCTTTCTCAGCTTCTGGTGTTTGGTTACTGGGCGCCTTGATCTACTGAGGTTGTGCGTTGGTTTTAGAGCTCAGAGGATTCTTCATTTATTCTGGCCGTACTTCCTTCTATCAGCTGCAGCCGCCATTTAAAACCAGGTTTTTCTTATTTAATAATTTGTATTTCCTTCATACTCCGTATCTGGCTATTGTAAATCTCCTGGAAGTGAAATATAATGAAACGCCTACCATTATTGATCAAAACCTAGACTTATATTGAGTTCTTGAATTTATTTAGAATTTATTTGCATTTATGAGCAAAATCGCATTTTACATTTTTTTGCCTGAAAACACAAAACAATACAAAAATCACAAAACTTGCAAAAAACCTCAAAATATCAGTTAGGGTTTCAGTTTGAGAACCACCAGGGTTCTGACAAAAACACACAAGAAGAGCATTGGAAACTCAAAACAAACAAACAACAAACATTTTCAGACAAGCAAACAACAACAAGAGAATGTCAAAAAAAAACAGGGGTGCCTTATTATAGTGGTATCAGAGCCAAATTCTTCCTGCCAGCCTGTGGTGTTAGTAGTTTCATAACAGATTACAGCAGTGGGTCCTCTACCTTTTGAAATATGTATACATCAAATTTTCGTGATTATATCTGTACCAAGCATAGAGAATATCACTCACTTCCTAAGGAAATTCGAGATGTCCTCACGTGTAGAAACCCTAGTTTCCCCCTGTTTCCAATACTGTCTGTTTTTCTGATGTTTTTCTAAAGTTTTGGTTTTTTTTGTGGTTTTTGGGTTTTTTGCATGAAATAGAGAAATTGCAATTTTGCTTGAAAATGATAATAAATTCAATACTAATAAATCTACTTTGAAAATGATGAAATCAATAGCTAGTATGGACGCCAATCTTAATATAAATCTTCTGAGACAGTTATAATGATGTTCCAGATACATGCAAGGTAAAAGGCAAATAAATTAAGAAACCTGGTTTTTGATACAGCAATAAATGATCAGCTTGAGAAGGTACGGCTGCAATGAATATTTGTTTCTCCTCCAGTCTAATGATCTCAAAAGACTCCAGCTACCCCAGCGCTCCAAGGTTATGAAGATTGGAAGCCAGAAGATAGGCGCTTTGGCTCAGGACAAAAAACACGCCTTTTAATGCAAGTACAGCCTGACAGAAAGGTACGGCCTGCAGCTGCAATAAATGCAATTTGTACGGCTCCCTTGGAATCAATGTCTGAACTTTGTATAATGGTGCGCCTTGATAGATAAATGCCTTCTGGATGAAATCTACTCTGAAAACCCTGAAAATATATAACTCTTATGTTCTGTGATTCCTCCTGAATGAAGAAATCTCTCAGCTGCAATAGATCAGGTGTTATTTCACACCCTCTGAACTGCTTCCAATGGAGATGGCTCGTTCCCCAAGGAATTTGAACTTGAAACCCTAAAGTCTCTTGCTCAGATCGAAGTTGATCAATTTCAATTCTCAATAATCTCATAATGGCTCAAAACCCAATGCAAATGCACTATATTGCTCAAAAGTGCGATTTCCTCAATAATAGGGTTTATTAAAATATTTGACTTTTAATTCTTTTAATCTTTCCATAGTCTCAGCCAAAATTTAATAATAAAATATAATTATCAATTTGGCCCCTTCTGATGATGGCGACCCCCTCAAATAGAATCACTTAAGTTATAATTTAATATTATAACTTTATATTATAATCATCAAATAATTAATATTTAATTAATACAATTAAATATTAATATCTCCCTCGTTATTCATCCGATGACTGATCTGTCACGGCCGAACCTTTGAATCACGAATCACCATACACTTCTAAAAATACTTCAGATAACGCCAAGGCCACAGTAAAAAATAGCAACCTTCAAAAGTCTCAGAATGAGTCCAACGACCAAGATCAAATACACTGGCAGGTAGGGCAAAACAGTGACCCTCTATCCGGTCTGTCGACCCTCGGAATTCAGTGTGATGAAGCTAATCACATTATAGGGATATCCGAGGAAGGACATGACATCACGTTCAATCAGTTCTTGTCCTGGATGAAACCAATAGAAGAAGACGAAGTTGTGTGGAGAAAAGGGAAAAAAAAAAAGAAGAAAGGAAGGATGAATTGCTACAAGATGATTTGCAGCTTATAGATGTTCCTGGAAGGCTTGAACAACAGCGTTGCATGGGTCAAGAAATAGAGGCAAACAATGAGGACAGCAACATGGGTTCATTTCAACAGAATGATGCGTTAGAGAGTGAAGATCCAAAAGGAGGATTACTTGCCCCTTCTTCAAGTGGGGAATATTCACACTGAGAAATTATGACAAGTGATCAAGGAGACCTTTTTGGTACGGCTATGACTATTCATGATGAGATCAAAAATATACCTATAGATGATGGGCTCATTGGAGGGAAAAATGATTTCCAAACAGCTAGCATTGATACTCTTTGCTTCATTACAGTGTTGGTGACTTGGGTGGCGTCATTGAACCATCTTATGAGCATTGCCATAGTAAAGATGTTTGTGATAACTTAGAGGTTGTTCAAAAATCAAGACACAAAGTAAGTTATGAGTTTTCCATTGGAGAAGAAGTTTGTATGGAACAGCTACAAAATGATCTCTTTGAAAAGGTTGCTGCCATGAATGTTGATTTTGGAGCTACTGGAAACTTCAAAACAGCACCTATTGGAGAGCCTTATCATCATACCAATGATAGTAACCTTGGTGGTGAGTTGGGAGGTGTCTTATTCAAAGAGTCAGCTCTCCAAGAGGAGTACAATGAACACTTTCGTGTTGATCAAAACAATCAGCCCTATAGCATTTGGGATCTAGGTGTGATGACACCTAAGGATGACAAAGAACCTGTGTGGGATGAAATTCCCTTTAATCTAGATTATGAAATAGAACTTGAAGAGGACTTTATATCAGCAACCAGTGGTGACAATATGCTTGAGTTTGGGGCTGCCATCTCGTTCGATCAAAGTGACAGTGAGGTGGAAGCAGATTTAGAAGTCTATAAGGCTCCTGATATTGAAGAGTTTGATGGTGTTCTTGAACAAAAATCAGATTTATTAATGCACGAAATTGATCATCATCTAGATACTGAGCATTCACAGCTAGTGGGTGGTGAAGAAAGGGAGTCTTGGAGCAGCTATAAGGGCAGCAAAGACACAAAACAGAGTTCTAATTTTTACTTACAGCATATCAGCAGTACACCTCCTTTGCATGCTTATAGATGGAAAGAACAACTCAAGGAATCCATTGAAGATGAAGTGCAAACTCTATCTAGATTTGACCAAACACACAGTTTAATAGAAGAACTCTATTGGAAGGCACAAATTGATGAGAGACAAAAAGGGATTAAGGATGAAGCAACTCTCCCTAAGTTGCAACTTGTTAAAGAATTTTTGGAGACATTGAAATTAGCATATATACACTTGACCAGAGATCAAGCATATGCCTTTGAAATTGCAAAGAAGATCATTGGTGCTTTCCAAGAAAAGGAGAGATAAGTTGATGAGTTTACTCTTGAGCTTGAGTCAACAAAAGAGATGTTAGAAAACACTCAAGTGGCATTAATGGACGTAGAAGAGCAGCTAGCTGATTTCAAACTTTCCAGAGAACAGGAGAATGAACAAAGGGTGAGAGAAATCAAACAAGTAATTGAAGGGCTTGATAATCTACAAGAAGAGTTTGACTTGGAGAATGTTCCTTGAAAATCAAAAGTTGCATGTGCAGATTTGGATCAGCAAGATGGAAGTGAGCAAGAGGAAAGCGATGACTTCCAAGTTTTTGACAATCCTCTCTTTAAGTTGAGTGTTGAAGAAATTTATGATAACCCTCTCTTTGTGATGGACGATAAAACATGTGGTGAAGTGACCGAGCATGAGATGGAGTATGATTTTCAGTGTACTGATGATAAGATATCAGATCACGAGGACATGTCACACTTGGTGAGTGGCACTCTTCCAAGGCTGTTTGTTAATGAACATATAAGTGGGTTTGAGGATCAAGTCTCCTCTTGGGTAGTGTTGAATCAAGATATTTCCAATGTCCTTAACATCAAGAAGTCGACCAAACAAGTCTTAGTAGTTGCTGGTAAATTCATGACAGCAGCAAGGAGTGAAGAAATCAGACTTGTTACTCAGGAGGAAGGGGAGATAGAAGTACCAAAGCAGATTGTTTACGTCCTTGACAATCCATCCCTTCGGTTGAGTGATGTTTTGGCTCCTCCTAGTCCGATTTTGGAGTTGGGATTGAAGACAACATTGATTCCATGCTCTTCAAATGTGAATGCTTTCATGGGTAGGCTTCAGGGGTTCATGAGGGAAGACACTAATTCCTTGAGAGTGTAGTTGGTTATGATTGACACTTGGAGACATGCTATGTATTCTTTCCGGTGTGTTGGGGATCATTCTTGGTTGGGTATGCTTGTTTGGCATCCTTGGCATGGTATGACACAGCTAATTGGGTATGGTTGGAGGGATTCACGGAGGGAAGAGGATCAATTTTTTGGAATTAGTGGTGCTGCTATCTCCTTTACCAGCCATCTAGTGGTTTCTTTGGTACATCAACAAATGGATTGGAAAGAAATTCTAAGTGGATTGGAGAGATTAACATAGAGTTACTCCTGGGAGTGATATTTGGCGTAGACAGGCGCAGTTTTTGAGACACGAGCTTGTTGATTTGGAGCAGACCAGCCACCCTACATGGGGAGTTACTCTCGTTTAGGAGAGTTGGTTCATCGTTTCTTGTCAAGTAGGTGGCAGATATCAGTTGGAGATTTCTTGGGTGTGTTTCCCAGCCACTTGCGAGATGATTGAGTGCGACAAGATGCTCATTTCACATGTTCATAATTGGGGTTTCCGAGTTCATCTTATGGAGGTTTGTGATGCAAATTTTGATAGTCTTCTCACAATATTGATTCAAGATAGCGAACCCCCACATGCTTTGTTTTATCATTCGGAGGCTATTTGAGTGGAAACTGTTAAGAGTTTTCAGTAGTCCCCATGGTTGTGTGAGAATAATTCAGATGAGGCATAGTAGATTCATGTGGAGTTATGGGGATGAGTTGGTTGAGCTCTTGCACAGGATTGTTTTCCTCTTTGCAAGGAGATTTGGAGAAGTCACCTATGCAATCGTGGCTTTGTCAGATACCATATAGAATTTTGTTGAGGAGTTTGATTTTGAGTTGACTAGATTATTTTTCCTATTGCACAGGTTTATGATAGACCTTGGCATTGTTGGTATTGACTACTAAGAGACTTTTGGGCATGAGATGCTGCATGGTATTGATTTCAGTCCTTCCAGTCTCATCAACTTGGGTTCCATGGATGGCAACATTTTGGGGTTACAGGAGAGGTTAGTCCAATTTTGGCTTGATGGCTTCACTTATGTGATCACAGTGGTGAAGCGATGACATGGTGGGTCCTTCCTGAGACAGACATAGGACCTTGGCATTATACTTGTTTGAGTGCAAATCAGTTTGAAATTTCCTAGAGTTATGGAGGTATTGCTTGAGGGCAAGCAATATTGCGAAGGGCGGACTGTAATGTCCCCATTTTTAGCACTGCGCTTTCCAGAGACAGTTAGCCTTTTCCTAGACGCCCGTAGACTACTCAGATGCAGAACTAGGGTTTCCAGCTGTTTGGAGGCTTTGATTGTGGATTCAAGGGTTTGCATGTCAAAGTTTCGCAATTTGGTTTATGGATTCTTTTTGGGTTTTTGGAGAGCTTCAAAGGGATATGACATGCATTTCGATCAGCATGCAAGTTTGGGTTCTGGATTCTTTCTAGTTTTTCAGAGAGCTTCGCAGTGGTATGACATGCATCTACATCTGACAACCTTTTCCGAACTTACTATTTTAGTAAGTTGCGGCAGTTGCTCAGTTTGTGTTCAAAATGCATTTGCAGTCACTTACTATTTTTAGCAGTATGCTATTTATAGTAAGTGCTATTTTTAGCAGCTCAATTTAGGGTTTGCCGAAGGGGTTTCTATTTTTAGCAGTGGCTGGTTTCAACGTTGCCATCTTCAGTTGGTCACAATTCCTCATTGGTCTTAAGTTTCACTCAATTCTGGGCTTTAGGCATACACTTACTATTTATAGCAGTGTTATTTTTAGTAAGCCATCATTGGGGAAGTTGGTTCCAAGTTTGGTTAGCGGCAGCAACATTTTAATCCAGCTTCAGTTGGAAAGCCTAAGGTTGCAGATTAATATTTGTTTTATTTGACTACTCAGGCATTTTATTAATTTGGACTATAAAGTTAAATTATAACTTAAATCAAGGGAAAAGTGGTCATGGAAAAAGGACCAAGGCACCTAAGGGAACACCTTTAAGTTGTTTTAAAAGGTTCATTAAATATTATAATTTCCTCTTTGTGCTTACACGCCTATGTGAAGAGGTATTAACATTTTATAATGTTAAAATGTTTAAATGGCTCACATATTGGGGTGGACGCCTAAAAGAGGGGGATTTGATATTTTTAAAAGTTAAAATATTTTCTCAAGGAATGGCGTTGGTTTCTTATGTTGAAATTTAAAATGATTTGGAGTCTAGTTGCCCTAGGGGTTTTATATTTTGAAGTTGGCTCTCATTTGGATTATGCAGACTTGACAACTTACTCAAATGCTGCTGGATTTTCATCTTGTTGCTTGAGAAACACTTTGAGGACAAAAACCCTCCATTGTTGGGCTAATTTCAGTGGTGAAATATCCACCCTAGTCAGATATTGGTGTTCGTTATAAGTTTATTTCAACAGGAGCTTCAAGGATTGAACTACAGGAGAGAAAACATGATTTTTTTTCAGTACTTTTAGGAGTTTTTGGTGTGATTTTCTTAAGTTTGGAAGTGATATTTTGGTTTTTTGGAGGTTTCCAGTCATGGACCAGAATCTAGTTTTTCATTTACAGCTTTCAAACACTTGAAGATTTCATTCTGGGCATTGTACCATTTTGTGACTCTCTTCAAAGCGATTCTAGAGAGTATTGGTTTGTAATTTTTGGTGCTAGTTTGGAATTTTAAGAGCAAATTGCCCTTGCCTAGAGGGCCTCCCTTGCTTCAGGAAGGACTCAGTTTTGACTTGCATGATGGCGTTGGATTTATGGATTAGATGCTGAAAAGAGAGGAGGTTTGGCGTAGGAGAGTAGAGAGCTTTAGAAGTCAAAGATTTGCAGAGGTCCGGAGCACATTCAAGCAAGCCCACTTGTTGTTGTTCGATTATTTACCAGGTCTGATTTGTGAATGTAAAAGTCTGAAATTCATTAGTTACTGAAAATACATGTAATGGTTTCAAATTCAATGCAAGAGGATTGTTGTTTAAGTTTTTGTACTTTCTTTATCATTTGAATGTTATGCAAAAACACACAAGAGCATTGGAAACTCAAAACAAACAAACATTAAACATTTCCAGACAAGCAAACAGCAACAAGAGAATTTCAATAAAAAACATGAGTGCCTTATTACAGGTGTGTTGCATACTGACCCCATGGATCATACAACCATCTCTCGATGAGATACTTAAGATTGAGTCTCACCATTTCATGGCCTATGGCCTTGGCATCAGCCACTGTCTTGCACCTATAAAGTCCCATCTGAAAAGGAAAGTTTGTGGCCGTCTTGCGATTGTAACGTAGATGAGAATGTACCTCAAACAACTACCGCAAGAATACCATGAAGACCACCCTATCTGATGGATAGCGAGGTAACATGGCGAGATGACCAAAGTACCCTTACACGCGTATGTAGGTGAAAGTGGGGAAATGGATAAACCAATCTGCCCAATCTACAATTGCCTCCTTGGCTGCTGGTGATGTGTATATGCAACTCATGATTGAGGTCTCTCACGGTGTACATCAGGAAGATATCATTTAATAGCTTGAAATGTTTTTTTACTTTTGTGAACTTGAGCTACGAGAAATACTCGTGAACCTTTTGCATTGCCAAAGTTCCCACATTGTTCAACACTCTAAACTGGCCTTGGAAGGCAATCAGATATACGAGATATGAACACATGTGAAACCTGTGAGCCTCTAAGAATCCAATCATCTGCTTGTGGAGCGTATCACAAATGAGGGTGGGCTAGTCATAATGTTCCCTATTGCTCACAATTTTCGCGATGACATAGTACATCCATGACTGAAATTTGTTCGCCTACTCTTGACCAGTGATGCAGTTGAGTAGAGTGATCATCACTGCATACTCATCCTTGAACTCTCCATGTCCTACATTCTTGAGTAAGTTGGTCTCTTTTCCTTTAAGCCTTTTTCTGCCATCCTCTTCTAACACTTGTCTTTCGACGCCTCGAATGCCTTTTCGCATTCTCTCATAGATATGACCACATTTGCCGCAAATGGTGGAATGGCAAAGCACCTTTCGATATCCCTAGGCTTCAGGCTGCATATCACTCGCCCATCCACTAAACGAATCTCCCTTGTGGTAGGATTGTAATGCTTAATACAAGCTATTACAAATTCTACGCTCTGTGTTGTGATGGGAACTGACACTACCTCAAGCAATCCGGATTGCTCAATGTTCTGTAATGTGCATTGGTCTATGCCTTCCAACATTTCTGATTCGACCTCTAGGTGTACCTGATGCAGATCGGTGTCTATCGTTTTCAGGAAGTCATGAACCAAGACCATTTTGGTCTTGTATTTGACTTGGGAGAACTCGATTCTGAAAACCTTGAATATTGACTGTGCACACGACACTGTTCGGACAACTTTTCTAAAAACCCCTAAAAATAGCCCTCATCGAGAAGTATTTTTTCTGAAAAAAATCTGACACATGGGTATTGTAGGCACTTCAGCAAAACAAACCCAATTTCTTTGATTTTCAAAATTGTGACTTTTTTCGGAAATCCCTAAAAATAGGTGCAGCAAGGCTACTTTTTCAGGAAAATCTAACACTTGGGTTTTATTGAAAAAGTTGTGTTGATCATACCCAGAAGGTCAGATCTGTGAATAACCTCCATTTATTTGGACATGCGAGAAGATCTTAGACAAGAAAAGAGGAAAAAGACAAGAAGTTTGGAAGTTATTGACTGCCTCTCAGGATCTTCAGGAAAATCACGCCTAGAAATGTAGACCTTGATGAAATATCCCTCTGTCAGATCTTCAAAAGGAGAGGAAATAATTGTTCTGGCTTCAACCTGCAAAGACAAATGATGAATAATGATGCCTAGGCTTGATAAATATCATTTGAGGTTGAAGCAATCAAGTTTGGGCGCCAACACATGATTGAGGAGTTCATCTGGCTGATCTGGAGTTCAAAGTCGTGATTTCCACCAATTTGGGGATGTTTTAGACATGAAAAGGCTTTCTAAATAGACAACTTCAGTCAACTGAGTCTTACTTTGACTTTAGGCGTCCATTTGAAGAGTTGAACACTTTTTTATTATTTTTCTGTGATGAAATGCCTCTGTTCGGTCCCTAATTTTGGTTGCTCAATTAATCTTGAAGTGTTGCTGACAGATCCACTGCTGAGATGAAACAACTCTGATGAAGTGTGCTTGGGAGTTGCAAAGCTCAAAACCTGAGTCTGATGCCTCCGATTCTTGGGCGCCTTTTCCGAGAAGGTGCATTTTTACCGGACTTAGTCAATTTCTCGAGTGTTCTTCAATTCCTCCAATTTGATCCTCCGTGCACTAACTTGAGATCACCAATGACAGATGATTCTAGTGATCTTGCTGAAACATGGGATGGATAACTAGTTCAGTCCTAGAAAGGATGACTGGCTTCACAAGTTGTGAAAGTTGGTTTAAGGGTCCCAAGAGTATGGGCGCCCCTGGCCTACAAGGGCGCCTTTGACCTTTTGAGACACAATTTTTACTTAGCAATCTTCCACGAACTGCCCCAGTTTGATCTTTGTCGTCAAATGTTTGATTTATCTATTGAATTCGCTGATGGTGTCATTGCTGAGATTGATCAAACCAGAGAAGGACTTCTTCGAGGTCACTGAGCTTGCAAACTGCATCTAACTGCCCAAAAATTTGGGCGCCTATTTCTAGGAAGGTGCATTTTCCTCAACACTTAGTCAATTTTTCATGTCTTTCATTCTGCCTTTGCTTCCAGCGTTTTATGTTTGACCTTCGTTTGCGAATGCTTGATAGGTCCTGTGAACGTGCAACTAGATTGATCGTGAAGTTTAGAGGATGCTGAGCAGATGCCTTGTAGAAAGTGGTCGTTAAAAAGCTCATCAGGTGACCCAAAATGAAGGGCGCCCCTAGCCAATAGGGACACTTTTGCCTTGATGTGACTGTAGTTTTTTGATGATACATGCTTTCAACATCTCCTGTTTATGCTTTCATTTGTCGGTGATTGATGAATTAGGTGACCTTGCTTGACGATGCGCCGGAAAGCCAACAAAAACACTAAGGAGATGACTATCTTGGCAAAACTTTATGACTGCCTTTGACCCTTTGAATTCAAGGGCGCCCCTGGGCAACAGGGGCGCTTTTAGCTACAGTTCCATCATTTCCTTTGAAAATCTTCATCTCTACGCCTTTTACGTTTGTCGTGTAGCTTGACTGGTTTGAGCATTGTCATCGACGATGCGAACACATGCATCTTAGCAATCACCTTCACCATGTTGTGTGTACAAGTGTTGGAAAAATGACTAAGGCATTTGACTGCATAGCTTTCTTCTAGTAGCAAGGCGTGCATTTTCCAAACTTAGTCAATTTTCAGCATTTTTCACTTTTGAAAATCACCTCCAACGCAAAGCATCTTTTTGAGCATCTTTCGTCATGGATTCTTCGTTGAAGCTCTTGAGGCTTAGATTTTGAAACCTGGTACTAGCCATCTGCCATTAATGGTTGCGGAGGTCTTTTACGCCTATCGCTGTATTTTTATGAAAGATCATGTTTCGCAGGTATACGAGAAATCTACCTAAAGCAGATGATAGTAGGGACCCAGTAGGGGCAACTGAATCCGAATGTAGATATGGATAGGGGGCCACGTAAGGGCATTGGTCTACAGTACGGGGCTCGGCCTAGCGGGCATCTGGTCTATAGGCTAGCTTTTCTCCTAAAAAATAAAAATAGACCCATTAGAGTAAAACAAACTTTTTGGTAATTTTGACTTGACCAGTATGATCATGAAGTCAATTTATCCTATCAAAATCATTTTCAACTAATTCTGAAAAGGTCCTATTTTTAGGGGTTTTCCTAAAAATAGGGGTTTGAAACCCTAATTTTCAAATTTTCAGAATTTTGCATCTTCCTTGATGTAGACCCAAAAAAAGCCTATGTTTTGTTTGACCTAAAACAGACTTTTGGCAACAATTTTACATGATTTAGCTCATTTTAAGCAAAATGCCTTATTCAAGCAAAAATCAATTTTGGGTACAACACAACAATTTTCTGATATAACACATTACCAATCACTGCTGAACACCTACAGTCTCTTATCCCCTTCATAACGTACACTTGATACATTCTTAACCATGGTAGAAAGACAGAATGATTGGTAATGAACATATTTGCTTCCCATATCAAACAAAACAATGAGCTCAAAGATATTTTTATTTAATGACAAGACCAATGAAAGATAAGTAAAATTTCTTGCATTTAGCATGGAATGAAATGGAATACACGATATATTCTGTTTCTGTTAATTCTTAGCAATCTTAGTGGACTTGAAGCTGCATTCATGTAATCTTTTTCAATCACTAAAACAACACTGAAATGCACGTAAGATGATTATGCAATGTTTGTAGGTTTCCTAGCAATCTCAGTGGCCTAGAGGCTGTATTCATGCAGTCTTTTTCTCCCACTGAAGAAAGTGTAAGATGATTAAGCATTGTTCTTAGGTATTGACTGTAGATGTATGTCATCTTGTAAAATAAGCTTAGCTATCAACTTCCAATTACTAGCAGAATTCTGAAATAAAAATGCCATCATATTAAAATGATTCAACAAAGACAACTGCAAAGAACATTGAAGCTCTACAATTTCAGACCTAGTACTCAGACAAATTTTGTGGTTCTAGTGAACACTTTTGAATCTGACAAACTTTACCAGCTAACCATGAACTGGCCAAACCCATCCTACATAACCTCCAAAATAAATATAAATTTTCAGTCAAAATTCACTAAGATTAGACAATATAATTCCAAAATAAATATGGAAAGTGAGCAATATTTGTTGGAAAATAAGCAACTAACCCCTCCCCTGAGACAAACGATGTTGTGAGCTTTGTAGGAAGTACAGGTTGCGACACTGTCACACAAAAGCTGAAATACAAGAATTTGATGTCAGCATAAAAAAAAAGGCAATCAATATGAATGTCTTAGTGTTACCGAGTGAAAACAACAGTTAATAATCAAAGTAACGAAATTCACTGAAAATGTAGCCCATAATAAACTGAAGTTCGATTTTCTAAAGATGTAAAGGAATACATGATGACAACATAATCATTTCTAAGCAAAAACAAAGTAGTATTTTAGAATATTTTTCAATTTTTAGGCATTTTCTTTATGTGAATCAGAATGTTCAATTTTGGAACTTAAATAGCTGCAATCTGTGGGGGATGCCCTAAGATAACTAGGACGATTTTGAGAAATCCATGTCCCCCATCCCTAAAATGTTTTGGATGGATACTATGACAGCGGGGATGTGTCCCCATGAACCAATGATAATAAGACAGTATTTTAAAAATCTATAGAACCCTTTGGCTTGCATTGTGGTTGATGCAAATGGCAAGTGGGTCGAATGAACAACTGGCCCACAATTGCATAGGGTTGGACAACAAAAGTATGAGGAAGAACAATGGAGAATTCAGAAAATGCGGTTTTTATTCATATATTGAAGAAATTATACACCATATGGGACACTCCAAATATATGGAACCCATATCTATTCTACCAAACTGGAAAATGTTCAGCCCATTTGAGAAGCCTCTTTGTGTTCGAATCTATCCCTTTGTTTTATTCCTAGCTATGCATATGATCACACTATTCTATCTTAGCATAGTTTCAACCCAAACTTCAACAACCCCTACAAAAAGGAAAATAACCCTTTCTATGTTGACACAATGTCATTTGATCTTCCAACAAATGTACGCATGGAAAGTCTTTAACATGCCACTTGTCTTTAACCAAAGGTCCAAGATTTCATGACACTTTGGCTTCCATTTGCAAGTCTACTGATTCCCTAGCCATTTCTAGAACACCTTTATAAACCATTTGCATATAACTCACAATCTACACAACCTAGCACAACTAGCAAAAAGATGTTTATTGTTTACCAACAACACGTTTCCGATTGGATTTCTCATATACCCAACCTACAAAGCGTGGTTTGGATCCTGAATGAAATCATTAAGCTCATGTAGCATCCAACTGACAAGATTTGGTTCAACAAGTCCATGCAAGCTCATACTCTAAATTTGAAAGGCAAGTCATTGCTTCAATCTTCGTGTCGATGTAATACCATTGCCATCACCATGTCTTTTCCTTACTACAATAGATTCGTCAAGCTCCAAAACACACACATACAACACAAAATAGCAAACAAAAACAACCAACGCACACTTTACAAACACAAACACAGCAGTTGACCCCTTATCTAAACAACTAAAACAAAACAAAGGTAAAGGAAAAGATTTTTGGGTGATGCAAGATTGCTCAATCCCTCAGATGCTCTTGCATCACATCCTCAAGTGAAAATTTTTTCGCTCACAAAAAGGCCTTGTCAAAAGACTAATTTAGCTACTGAAGACAAACTACTTCTCCTTCAATGATCAATAAATCATTTTCTATCCCTTTACCTTTCCAATGAATGAGATATTCCTTAAATTAAGTATATCAAGTTTTCAGACTATACATGCATCTACGATCCATGTTAGTTCATCTCATTGCCTTCCGTGTTTGTAAGAACTCGTCTCCTTACAACTTCTGAAACTTTGTACTTTTGTGAGAGTTTATGGATTTGTCTATGTTTTTCTGTATATTTGCCCTTTTGTGTATTTTTTCAATAAAGGAACCAAGCATGAAATAAAATGCTAGAAATATAAAACCCTACTGCAGCAAATAGATAATTTTATTGATTCACTTTTGAAAGCTTTTACAATAGGGCATACCCAGATTACAATCTTTTGATATTGAATGATGAAGAAACTCTTATTTCTGAACTCTTCTGTAAATTTGATGAAGCACAAACTTGACCTCCGGATGAAGCCAACAGTTAAGCACCTTCAGCTGATATTTCACAACCTCATCATGCTGTTGAAATGAAGTAGCTACGCTCTCCAATGCCGATACACTGGCAGAAACCCTAGGGCTCCCTTCCCCAAACGCCAAAGAGAAATCTTTAAAAAAATATCAAATCCTAGATACCAAAAGAATGAACTCTTAAGTTCCCTTTATTTTTTTCTTGTGAGAGCTCAAACACTTTCCTTGCCAATGTGGGATAAAAGATATATTTCCCGCTTTAATTTTTCACTTACAGCACTTTATAAAATTAAAGTGACTTTATTATTATAAAGTTACATTACAACTTTATAATAACATTTAAATATTTAAATAAATCACTTAAGTCACTTAAAATTTAATATCTCTTGAAATACTTGTCCAATTGCTATGTCGTCTGAACCAGGAGTCGACTCTCCCTGTTCTCCATGTGATTGGATGACCGTCTAAAAATAGAAACCTTGAACAATGACTTACTATAAATAGTAAGCATGTAAAATTGAGTCAATCGAAGGCTAAGCTTCCACACGAGGCGCTAAAGGAGAAAAACTACTAATCATTGCCAAAAGGGACCCTCTAACCAGACATATTAGCCTACGAGGGCTAGGAATAGGCTAAATCCACCAAACTCTGATGCTCACGAAATTGGGGACATTACAATCTGCCCTCCCTGAAATTGCTTGTCCCCAAGCAATCTCTACTGCAAAGAAACCCAACTCCTCCTAAGGCCCAAAAGAAGAACTGTGGAGTGTCCCATACATCTCTAACTGTCTCCTCTAGCAATAGCAAAAACACAACTGCACAAGCTATCCCTGGATCCCAAACCCAGAATGGAAGTCTATCGCGTCTGACATCCTTAGACTTCTACTGCGCTCTATTGCCTCTAACTTCACCATGCTGAAAGTGGTGAAGTGTTTTACCCCAAAATTAAAATTTTTGTTACTCTTAGACATTTTGAAGAAATGAGTATAAGTCTTGTTAAATCAGTCAAAAAGGTCAAAATTTGGGTGTGCATGTCTTGCATGAGGGGTTAAAACGTAAAATTTTCAAAATCTGACGATCTGGGTCTACTCAGAGCGACCTAATCTACAAAACCCAGATCTCAGTTTTTCATCCCTACTTTTTAGTAAAATTGCTATTTTTAGAAATTTTCTAAAAATAGTAAACCTTTTCTGGGTTTTTCTGGGTTTCTTTTGAAACGAATACTGGCAAAACTTTCTAAAAATAGAAAGTTGGTTCGATAGGGTTCAAACTGATTTTGATTGACTCAAAATACTTCCATATCAGGCTGGTGCAGTCAGAATCTCAAAATAATCAGTTTTTCCCTAGTGGGTCTATTATGCTTTTTCAGAAGCATATCAGGAGCTCCGAGGTCATCAATGGAGGTCAGTCAACTGCCTAGCGTCAGATTCAACACTCAAGCATTGAACAGAAGGCGAGTTGGTGAGCAAGCACGAAGAACGGAGAAGAAGGTGAAAATTGTGAAAATATTCTAACACTGCTTGTCATGGGCGCCCCAAGAGAGAATAGGTACCCATCTTTTTAGGGCATTAAAATTTGAAATTAGGGTTTGAGCCTCCAATCAAAGTTGCTCAATTTTCTTCCAGCTTTGCAACGAATCCAACGGTGCATTCATCGGATCATTCAGTCGTTCGGGATTCGAGGCTAAACGAGGAGGATTCAAACAGAAGTCAGAATGAAAAAATGAAAATTATCAAAATTTGACTAAGTATGGGAACTTTCGGCGCCCCAGGTGAAGAGGGGAGCCCAGCTTTTTGGAGTACCTAACTCAGCAGTTAGGGTTTGTGAATATGCTCAATCTCTTCAATATTCAGCCAGCTTCGCAACACCTGTCTCCGTTAGAGCATCGGACTGTCCAATCTCCGGCAAATTCAGATCAAAGTGGAACATACAGAATGGAGATTTGAACTTGAAGATGAAAATCAAATGAAAAATGGTTAAGTATGGAGCAAATGAGCGCCCCAAGAGAGAAGAGGCGCCCAAGTTTTCAAGGGCCTAAACAGATGAATTTGCAGATATAGCTCTAACGTGATTTCTTCAGAGTCGATTAGGATCTCCAACGAGATATTCAGCACGTCAATCGGAGTTTGCAGTCGCCAGATACGAGAGGCTGAATAGAGGGTTTGATGAGAGCTAAGAATTGAGATTCAAAAGCAAATATGAGAGTGCAAAATATTCTAACTCTGGTGAGTTTGGGCGCCCCAGCTTGCCAGGGGCGCCCAAGCTTTTGAAGGCCCAAATTCAATTGTTTTATGAAGTTTCTCCTAGGAGACCCCTCGTAATATCTCCTCAACTTCGCAACAAGCATAACCATCAGTCAATCCGATGCCCAGATCACTAGATTCGACAAGATTATCTTTAGAAGAGGAGTTAATGAACAAATTAGAAAATATTCTAAGTCTGTGAAGGATGGGCACCCCTGGAGAGGTTGTGCACTGATGATTTTGAAGGATCAAACAAAGTTTTCCGCCAGAGACGCCTCCAGAACAATCTTCTCAGAACGGGTCAAGCTCTATGATGAATCATTTAGCTCACTCATCAGATTAGTCTGCAAGCCGGAAATCGAGGTCAAAGCTGGGGCGCCCAAGCTTTTGAAGGCCCAAATTCAACTGTTTGATGAAGTTTCTCCCAGGAGACCCCTCGTAATATCTCCTCAACTTCGCAACAAGCATAACCATAGGTCAATCCAATGCCCAGATCACCAGATTCGACAAGATTATCTTTAGAAGAGGAGTTAATGAAGAAATTAGAAAATATTATAAGTCTGTGAAGGATGGGCGCCCCTGGAGAGGTTGTGCACTGATGATTTTGAAGGATCAAACAAAGTTTTCCGCCAGAGACGCCTCCAGAACAATCTTCTCAGAACGGATCAAGCTCTAAGATGAATCATTTAGCTCGCTCATCAGATTAGTCTGCAAGCCGGAAACCGAGGTCAAAGTAGGGGGTTAAAGTTGTGTAAAGTTGAAAATATCAAAAAAATGACTAGCACTACTTGAAGTGGGCACCCCTAGCCAAGAAGGGCGCCCAACTTCCCATGCCTTTGTAAAATTTTCAAGATTTTCAAAGTTTCCAAGTTTGTGAGATGAAAGATGGACGTGCAGGTTCAATGAACATAGGTTTTTAGGGTTTTGAGGATGAAAGCAAAAGAAAGCAAGCTTATTTCAAACCCTAAGTCTATTTAATACATCACTTCAATGCAAAATTCATCATTTTTGCAGGTGGCGTCCCAAGGAAAAAGTTGGAGCAGCAAGTTTGAAGAGTTTTTCAAGATTCAAGAACTCAAGTTTGCTGGTTATTCATCAAATTTTTCAGACCAACGACATAAACCCTCGCTTTTTCATGCTTTTTTGTCCAGAAGATCAAATTTTTCAAGGAGAAGGTCAAGATTTTCAATTTTCAGCCATCTGGGTCTCTTCATCCCAGTCTTCTCAAGAATAGAACTCATAAAGCAGTTGAAGAAGTGAGTGATTCTCTAAGTTTGATCACAAAAGGCGAAGGGATCTTGGAGAATCGGAATATTGCCTTAGATAGTATCAATGCACTTGACCAGGACCCAGTTTCCTGCTTTTTAGCGGATATAATTGAGATTTAAAGCGGCTTTCATCTAGAAGCTTTCTTTCCGCTTTCTTTCTATTCTTGGAACAATTCTTATCCATTCTTCGAAGAAGAGAAAGAAGATAAATGTAATAGTTGGCGTTTCCTGCTTTTCCTGCTTTCTTAGGTGTTAGATGTTATCTTCTTTCTAGATTTAGAAATAAAGTTTGCTTGCTGAGCAAGCCCTAGATTGTGAAAGCAAGGAGATTTTAGGGTTCCCTACTCCTCTGCTTGCCTATAAATAAGAGCCTTTGCTCATTAGTTTTCTTTAACGGTTATTGTGATAGCAAATTGTTGAGTCTCTTTTAGCCAGCAAGTTGTTATTCAGTGTCAGTTCACTTTGTGTTAGAACCATGCTAGCGATAACAAAATGTTCAGCCTATTGTGCCTTCTATTTGTTATTCAAGTGTTGTTCAATTGTTTTATGATAGCGAATTGTTGAGTCTCTTTTAGCCAACAAGGAGTTGTTGTAATTGTTGTTCCTATTGTCTAAGAACAAGATTGCAAGCCTCTTTAGCTGCAAGCTCTTGTTCCAGGCATGTTAGTAGTAGATTTTGTTCCAGAAGTTTGAGAAATAAAATCATAAGCCTCCTTTGCCTTGATATAACGTCTTAGATTTCCGTTATTTGTGTTATGCTTTTGTGATCTTAATTTCAGCTTACATTGAAGTGTGTAAATGTTTGTTGGGAAAGAGTTTATCGAAGCACTTTGTCAGAGAATCAATCTTGTTCATTTCTAGTTTCTCTTGCTTTGCGTATTACTTGAGAAGTTAGAAACGTCTTTAGCTTAAGTTAGTCGTAATTGAAATTCTTAAATCAGAAAATCTCAGTTGCAGCGTTTGTGTTTAATAAACCTTGTGCTCTAGCTTATCAAAAAGATAGGCAACTTAGTTTTTAGTTTACTTTCTTTCAACACCATCAGCAAGAGGGAGCTTCCCCTCCTAATTTGAAAAGCAGTTTTACTGTGCATAGCTGTCCGTTTCAAATACGCATTCCAAAGGTGCAAATTTAAACGCCAACATGAAGCAACCCAATGGGACCCATCCAATACTTAGTGCCAAACCTGACACCACCTGGATCCCAATACAATCTGAACTCACATCCATCTGTCATGTGGAGATAAGAACATCTAGAAACATCTGCTACACCAATTTTCTCTCTATCCTCAGCTAAACCCTCATGGATGTGATAACTAACCAAGCCATCATGCCTACTAACATCATAGTCACCTTGCAACCATGTACCCGTATGAAAACTCTGTGACATAGAAGTAGCAAGCCCTGATGGATACTTATCAGCATGATGGATAACTGGTTGTTGTCCCTGTAAGTAACCCCCCACAAACAACTGAGTCGGGTACCTACAACCGCTAAGCCCATCTTCTGAAGATGGCAAGCTCCCATCCCACAACGAATGGTATAAACCCTAAGCCACTCCAGACCGACGCATCATCAACTCCTCTATGTGTGGACTAAAGGAAAAGTGATGAGCACTCCTCACTATGCAATCAAGATAAAATGCTCCCACCTTTGTCAAGGGCTGACCATTATAGTCTTGGGGAAACAAATAAGTTGTATGGGATGAGATGACTGAATTTCTTCTAGGAGAGGGAAACAAATCTACATGAGAGCCATACTCCCAACCAGATGACACTTTGTGAGTCCCCTATGAAGATGATAGAGTAGCGTCGTGTACTAACACACAACTCTCTAGAGAATTCACCACAGCCACACGAGCTATCAGCTATCGGACCTGCATCATCTGTCATGTCGTTTTCTGCTGCTCTCAATCAAAGTACTCAGCTCAACTGAGTCAACTGCCCTTGTATCTGGGATGGATGTTACCACATCCTCACTACAACCCATGGATGTCAAATCATGACCAACTGTCGTTGTAGGAAACTGAACTGAATCTGTAGCTGGTGAAGATTGTGCCTATCTCAATTCTACAGTAAGCTCCTCTAACCGTGACTGTGACTCGCGAAGGGCCAACTAAGCGCTCTCTAACAAGTTCATAGTCTCCCCAAGCTCATGAGTGAGCTCGTCAATCTCCTCCTCCTTTCCCTTTAGCGCATCATAGCAAATACCATCCCACTCGAGAAGATAGTTCCTATCAGCAAGTAACTGCAAATAATTATGTTTCATTAATTCAATAGCTTCTCGTAGTGTATGGAACTATGCAAGAGAAAGGCTACTATCACCATGCTCATCTGACATAGGAGTACTCCAACCATAGGTCACCAACATCTGTCGAGCAACATCAAAATGCTCCAAAGCTATAACAATCATGTCATCACTAACCTTCAACTGCCCTACCAGATGATGATACCCCTGTGACTCATCATTTCCACCCAAATCAGCACTATAGTAAGAGGCTGAATCCTCATCACTCTGCTCATGATTAGCAGAATCATGTGTGCGATCAATTGTGCACACATCAATATCTAAGGTACTACTGCTATGTACCTCAAAGGATGGCTCAGCTGGTAAGGGGGAAGCTGCTGATATGTGACAGTATTTTCACACACTTCCACTCCCGATGTGACTATATCACCTTCCAACTCACGATCCTGGGACTCCATGTCAACATATGAACCTTCTAACTTATTTTCTAAAATCTGATCTGAAAAATCAGACACATCATGACATGAACCCATATCACACATTGCACCATTAGTACACAAATCTTGAGTACCTTCATGTGGCAACTCAATAGAAGTATTTTGCACATGTGACATCACTGTTGTCTCATGCTATTGGAAAGTTTTATCACTGCTGTCATGAAAATCAGAACTGTTAGTGGTGCTGATAACAACCTCTGGAATGTTGTGAATATCATTTTGTGGCTCCACCATACTATTATCATGATGTAAAATTTCCTTATCAATAACCATTTCAATTTCAACATGATCTACTGATTTATTCCTTTTTAACCCAAACACATCAAAGAGACTTTCAAATACTTCACCTGTAGAGATCTCATGTTCTGATTTAGATTCTTCATGATTACTTTGCTGGTTGGATCTTTCAAGTTTTGAATCCTCATAGGGTGCCCACATTATTCTATTTGCCTTTCCCTTAGGTCTCAAAAGGCAATCAAGGTTTGCATCATAAGACCCTTTGCAATAGAAACACAACTTCTTCTTTTTGTTTTGCGCTGAGCTTCGTCTTGAAATGGAATCTTCAAACTGTTGCAAGCTACGAGCTAACTTTGTTGTGAAAGCATAAGTTTTTGCTGAGTATTATTTAAGCTGCTCTCAACATTTAGCTGCTCACATTTCTTTGGTTTGCTTCTTTGCTTGTTATAATCCATCCGTTGCTCCACATATTGCTCGAAGTCTAAGCGATCTTTGACCTTATCTTGGAAATGCCATATATTCCTCATAAGCAACCATTACCTCATCAACAAATTTAGAAGCCATGACAACCATTTCCGTTGCCTAACTGAAAACAATCCCAACTGACTTGTGCACCAAAAGAATGCAATGTAATACTTAAGTTCTAAATTACAATATTTCCCAATTTCACTATCAATTGATCGTCCTCAATGATTGATGTAACTCAGACTTAAACGAATGCAAGCACACTTATAGAACCGCTGTAATGGTCCTTGCCAAATGAAGACAATATTTCTCGATTTCATAGTTTGACACGTGTAAACATTTTGTCAAATAGTTTATATTCCTTCACAACATCCATAAACGAAACCTTGTCTTTTATAATGTTAATGGCTTTTTGCATGCAATGATCAAAGATTGGAAGGGAAATATAAATGCAATGCAGGAAGGTTATCTATTATTGCCAAATTACTAAATCAATTTACACCTATAGACTTGTGGCATTTTAACAATCAGTTGATGTACCTACTCCAAACTCCTCTATATTCTGCAACTCATGACTGAATACAACATTTGTCCATGATTTACAAAGATATGTGGTATTTCAATCTCCAATCGATACAATGAGTATTTCCAGATATTGATACAATTGCTAACTAAAAAATGTCTTCAAACCAAATTTACTGAAGCTTGAAGACGTCACCTTAGATTATATGTTGCAATATCCTATTTTGTCTTGTCTTGGGTCGGGCCTGATAGACTTCTTTGACCTTGTTAACTGCTCACAAGGTGGCACCAATATTTCTTGAAGGCCACGATTTGGCTTTTGTGAGTTCATCTCTTCCCATAGCTACGTTAGACTATTTGTCACTGAGGCGTTTGATCTTTCTTCTAATATATCTAACGGCTCCAAGATGTGATTTGTTATATAATCCCTTCAGATTGTCTTTATATGGCAGGTTAAATACTCCCATGGCTATATGGAGGTGTTGGCATATGAAACAGAGGCTCTCTAAGAAATCCGACAGGCACACAAGCTAGTCCTGACACCTCCAGTGATTTGTTTATTTTGTATTCTTGCTTGGCTTTCCTCAACACCCGATAGTCTGTTGGCATAACAATTAGCACCTCTGGAGTAAGAGTTGGTACGGACAGCTATGCACACTACGCAATGAGTGCTCTTCAAATTAGGAGGGGAAGCTCCCTCGTTGTGCTTTGACAAAAATGCTTGTAAAGGGAAATAAACTAAACTATATCCTGTCTTTTGTTTCAGCTGTAGAGGTACAAGGCTTTCTCGAAAACTATATGTTGCAGCTGAGTATTTTCTGGTTTTGCAGATTTACTAACTACAACCAAACTTAATTACTTAAATTCTATCCAATCTCCTCAAGAAAACAGAGCATGAGGAAATGGAGCAAGGTTTTGACTATCAGACGATAAACGAGTATAGATTCTCAACTTGAAGGCAAGGTGGCACATCTATCAGCTCAATCTAAACAAGTTTATTGGTAACAACATCACACGATAAACTGAATACGGATTCTCTACTTGAAGGCAAGGTGGCACAACTATTATCTCAATCATAAGTTTATTGTTCACAACAACACCACGATAACCAAGTGCAGATTCTCTACTTGAAGGCAAGGTGGCACAACTATCATCTCAATCTAACAAGTTTATTGAGCACAAAACGATTTATCTAAACTAAGGAAAGAATTCACCATTATAATTGCATGAAACCCTATGTGGCATAACAATTCATCATAATAGTGAAGACACATGAACAAATACCAAAAGAGCAATATTGAGGGCAAGGTAGGCGCAGCATATATTTCTCTCTCAAGCAAAAGTTATTTACAAATGAGCAAAAGCTCTTATTTATATACATCAAGGTGTAGGAAACCCTAAAATCACCTTGAGTCATCTATAGTTCTTGCAATGCATGCAAGATTTATTACTAAACCCTAATAAAATTAAACTATCTGATTAAGCTGGAAAGCCACCATCGGAGTTAACCGGAAACATCCTAATCTAAAATGGACAATTGTGCAAGCATGCCGTCCTTATTGAAAGCATGTTAAGCTGGAACACTACCATCAGTTAACGAAAACCCTAAATGAAACTCCAAGTGTGTAAAGCTAATCTCAGAATAGATATGCATGAGACGAGACAGCGAGTTAACTTGGGAAGGTAACGCCAAGTTTAACTCTTGTGTGTAATGTCTATCCTGAGAGGTGGGAACTGAAGTTTACTGTCCGTGATCTCGAGCAACCAATCCCTCAACGAGATTGTTAATTGCATCACTATCTGGAGCTATGAGACTCTGTCGAAGAATGCTATGTCGGTGCAGCATATCCTCACCAGCTGTGATCTGAGACTGAAGTTCACCTCTGCTCCTCGTTGCCTCATCGAACAATGCTGACATGACTGTAAGTTGAGTAACCTTACAGCCAATAGTCTCCCCATTGAAAATGGTATGAATGAGTGCCTGAAGCTCTGACTGAACATCGGTAAGCTCAACGTAGGCACCACCCTCGATCTGATATCGGCACGGTAAGCGAGATACTAGAGTCCTCACAAACCGGAGTGCACTAGTGACGTGCTCTCTACTCTCAGCCAACTCTGACGCTAAAGTCTCTTCTATCTTTGCCTTGAAAACCAACTATGTTTTCCAAGAATAGATAGCTTCTCTATCCTCTGCATCTGTGACTGCATCATATGCCACACTCAGGTGAGCAATCATAATCTCATCCCGGGGTTTGTTAATCGCCATATCTTGCTCCTCATCCTGGAGAAGAATACGGAGTTCCCGTGCATTGTACCGCAACTGATATAACTCTGTGAGCATAGCACGGCCTCGAGCAACGAACTCCTCCTCCCATTCATCCAAACGCTTGCCATATGCAACTAAGTGATTAAGTTGACTTTGCTCTGCTGGAGGCTCAAGCATCGGCAGGAGTGTGTTAATGGCATCTGGTCTATGCACAAGGCTAGAAATGTACTAACGAAGCTGTCTAATTTCAGCCTTGAGGGTTGCCTTATCTTCTTCGTCCTTCAGTATTCTATCCCTAGCACTGTCTATAGCAACCTGTAGGAGATCAACCTGGGTCTGGCGTGTGCTACGACCAAGGTTGACTGTGATAACCTCAAAATCCTGAGATTCCAACTCAGCCAAGTTCTTCCCCTGTGGAGGTACAGCAGTCTCGACGACAATCTCCATGTTAGTGTTCCTCTCCACGTGGACCATGTTCTTGACCCTCTTGTCTGGCGCATCCTGGTAAATCTCATCAAAATCAGAATGATTAAGAACATAGGATGGCTACCTCCTCTTCCTTCCTAGCTGAGCTTCGATCCAAGATTGGTCTCGGCTAATGCTACTAGAAGGGTCCGTACTAGCAACAGCAGGTTGCGACGAAAGTGAATGAGTAGAGGACCCACTGTGAGGTGGAGAGTCTAAATCCAATTCAATGAGAATTGGGGTTGGTGACTGCTCTGAAACTGGTGTAGGAACTTGAGGCTGAACCTCAGGCACTGACGGACTCTGAACTGGCCTCTGAACTGGCTCTGTGATAAGCTGTCTGTCAAGCTCCGTGTGTGTAACAGTGGCAAGCGCCTTGCCCTTTGAATTGTTTGGCGCTTGACCTTTCTTGGGAGGATTACTCCTCTTCTTTTGTTTAGGTTTTGACGAGGAAGGTAGCGAAGGATTCACCACTACTGGCGGCTCTGCTCTAGAAACACTTACCCTCCTTCTCTTCTTGCTGTCAAGGTAAAGTATACTGTTCTGAATAACTCTACTTGACCTCTCTTTAACCGTCGCGTATTCCTTGGCGTACCAATCAACTGCTGGCAACGGCTGTGTATCAACCTGCTCTCTGAAAAACTAAGGAAGAACTTCTCCCTCATCATCTGATAAACCTCCCACATCTTCTGACAAGAAAACAGAAATCTGTGAGAGAGAGAAGCGGCCGTAACTACGTCTGCGAACCTCGAAGTCATCTGCGCAATTTGCCCAGTAATCCTCCATAGAAGGCTCATGATATGTGCTTCCAGCAAGGCGAGTCATGTAATGACCTGAAAGATCATAGGCGTGTGCTTCAACAAGATACTTAAGATGATATTTCTCAAGCTCTTGTCCTGCAACTTTGGCATCAATTGCCGTCTTGCACCAATACATTCCAAACTGAAAAGGAAAATTGATAGATGGTCTGTGCCTGCGGCGTAAAAGACGATGAACATCATGTATCTGTCTCAGGAACTCCTGAAAGATTGTCTTATCCGAAGGATAGCATTAGAGCTTTTATAGGCTGGATTTCTGCAAATCCTATACTCGGATGTAGGTGTAAATTAAGGGGAACTAAAAAGAAACCAATCGCCCACCCATCCGCCAGCTGCCCTATGGCTGTCGAGATGTGAGCGTGCAACTCCAGTCCAAATTTCTTCTTGTATAAGTCGGAAAAGCCTCATGAACAAGCTTGAAATGGCGTTGACCTAGTGAATCAAGCTGATCATAATCTTTGAGTAGACTTTAGAACGAGAATGCCCGCGGTGTTTAATCCCTCGGAGGCCCGACCACGATGGCGATCAAATTACCGCGAGATGAACACATGTGAAACTCATGGGCAACTAGGAAACCGGTGATCGCACGTGGAGAATATCGCTGATGAAGGATGCCCAGTCATAATGCTCCTGCCCAGAAATGATACGACTAATAATGTAATACATCCAAGGCTGGAAAACATTCGCATGTGCTTGACCTGAGACACGATTCAGGAGTGTGATTAGAATCGCGTACTCATCCTTGTATTCACCACAACCCACATTGTTTGGCAATCTGTTCTTTGCTTGTTTTAACCATCTTTCTGCCATCTTCTTCTGACACTTGTCCACATCAGCATCAAATGCCTGCTCACACTGCTCCATGGAAACAACTAGACTGTTCGGGTGTTGAGGAATGCCAAAACTCCTTTCAATGTCCAAAGGCTTGAGACTGCAAATAACACGTCCATCAACTGACACTATCTCACGAGTAGTAGAATTGTAATGCTTAATACAAGCGATCACAAATTCAACACAATGAACGGAGATAGGTATGGAAGCGGCCTCTAATAAGCCAGACTGCTCGATATTTTGAATAATCGAAGCTCTGATCTTGACTGGATCTAGAACTGCTTCTGGCAACACTTTGTGAAGATCTGTCTCAACCATCCTGAGGAAGTCATGAGTAAGGACTGTTTTGTAACTGTATTTGAGCTGAGTGTACTGCATTCTGAAAAATTCGCCTGTTGACTGTGAACTTGACTATGTTCTGACAAGATTTCTGGAAAGCTAAAAATAGCCTTTCGAAGAATTATTTTCAGCAAAAAATCTGAGATATGGGTTTTGTTCAGAAAAAGATTCTAAGACAACCCAGAACGTCAGATATGCAAAAATATGACTTCTACTTGATCATGCAAAGACTTTTCAGTTGAGAAAATTAGAAACTCAAGAACGAATGTTCTGAAGTTAAAAATTCCTGAAAAATCAAGCGCACAATTTTAACTCGAGGAAATTATGTAGAAATGATCCAGATGTTTGAACTTGTCGAATTTGCCAATTTCAGGAACATGCGAACTAGAATCTAAGAGAAATCTGAGAACCAAGGAAGAAAAAGACGTTTTGTGTATGCTCTTCTTTTGTGAAAATCGCCCTTGAATTCTTCAAATTGCTGACAATTGTGAACTTTTAACCTGCAAAAAGATTTGTTAGATAAAATCGCCTTTGGAAATTGATGAGGAATTCGCCTTTGATCTGGAAGAATTCGCCTTTCCTTGAAAACCACGAATTTATCTTGAAGTTGCGCCTTTGTTCTTTGAGAAATACGAACTTGCCTTTTGAAGAAAATACGAATTCCTTGAACTCTGAGAATTCGCATTTGCAAACTAAAGAATTTGCGAATTTGCCTAAGGAATATGCCTTTGTTCTTGAGGAATTGAATTTACTTTGAAAAATACGAATTTCTCTTAAGATATGAATTTTCTCTTAAGAAATACAAATTTCTCAAAGCTTGGTGAATAATAAATGAAGGCGCCATGCTTAAATAAGATAAAATTCGCATCAACTTTGACAACTACAAGATTTCAAAACCCTGATTGAAAATAGAAGCCTTCTAATTGGTCCCCTTTCAGTTTCACTGCCATTGACTGGAAGTTTGAATTTAAATAAATAATAAAATATTCATTATGCAAATAGCAAAGGCGCCAAAAATAGAAAATCGCCACTTAATGCTAAAATTGCAAAATAAATATTAAATATTTTGAGCTTCAGTTGACAATTTGAATGAAGCTTTAGGATTCACCGTTAGACTTCACCGATTCCGAAAAGTCATCTCTTGAGCTCATAGGCGTCCATTTGCTCAAGATATTGCACTTTTTATTAACTTCCTATTTTATAGTTGACGACAAAGTCACGACTGGCCAACTTCGACAATGATTTCTAAGTGACCGGGAAATGTTGAGACTGAGCTAGAGAATTCATCGGAAAGCCTACTGAACAAGGAAGAAATGTCTGTTGGGAGACACTACTGCAAAATCCATCATTTAATACCCTGAAAAATTAGGTGCCCCTGATTAAATTCATTTACGGGTTCCAGACTTGAGCATTTCTTCAAACTGCCATCTGACACTTATAACAGCTGCTGACAGTGAACGGTGAACCCTGCTGACAGGAAACCAAGCTCACTGCATGCCCGGAGACATTCTGCATCCAACGACTGTACGCAAGGCATCTGAAAGCTGTGTTAAAGGCCTCAAAAGTAAAAGCGCCCCTGGCCTTCAGTTGCACTGACACCATTCTGACGAAAGTTCAACTCTCAACCAGATGCCCTATTTTGACCTCTGATATCTGGAGCTGGGATGACCCGATTCGAGCCACGTTTGTTTTAACGGACAGCCAGAAGAACTCATGAGAGAAGTCTCTAGAGATGACGAAGCAATAAAACTGCTTCTAAGACCTAAAAAACACCAGTGCGTATTTTATTTAAAATATACGCTCCATACTTCGCCATTTTCCGGATGTCTTCACTTTTCAGCATTTCGCCAAAGACCTCGCACGTACGAGCGTTTGCCAAATCCCGAAGGCTGACGGTTGGGCTCGTTGAATAGATAAAGTAATTACGCTCAAGTCTCGTGAAGACTTCGAACGCGAACGACCTCATCTGACAGGCCTAAAGGCTAGACGCCTCTGGACTGTAGAAATACAATGCAAATTTTATGTTGGTCCGCCCGTGAAATTACGTGCTTGGTAGAACCTCTGCCACGATCACCTGGAACGTCGGATCGACAAGTAGGATGATGCATCGCGAAGATAGACTAGAGTAGTACTGATGTCAGGAAGACTTTGTCAGCAAATTTTACCATCTTAAGGGTCATTTTAACCATTGCCCCTGAGCTATAGTTGCGCTGGAAATGCAATGAAGAAGCTTTGGAACATGAAATCTCCATTATAAGCTCATCTTCAGACGTCGGCTGCCGGAGCTCTGAGACTCGGATGACTGCGTTTGATAGCTCGTCGGATAAGCAGACTAGTCGTGAAGAGATTGACTACATGAGCTTCCAGAAGTACCAAGATCTACCCCCCCTTTAAGAAGGGCGCCCTCAGGCTATAGGTGCGCTTTTGCTTGAAAAAGGACAAATTTCTCATATGTGAAACTTTGGGAATTTCAACTTCTGTTGCCAGTTGCCGGAGCTGCGGGTCTCAAAAAGCTTCGCTGGATAGCTCATCGGATAGCCAGACCAATTCTGAAGAGTTTGACTGTATGCTTGAGCATTTTCAACAAGATCTTGACCTTCAAAAAGAAGGGCACCCCTGGTCTACAGGTGCGCTTTCTTGCTTTTCTCTGAGAAATCTTCATAATTTAACCACTAAAAACTCCGTCTTAACCACTGAAATGACCATGTACAACGTGAAATGCTATCGTGAGACGCTCCTCCATTGTGAAAAGCTCCATTCTGAGTCTCTGCTTCAGGTTTTGATCAATAAAACTGACTTTGACTGACAAAATATTGACAAAAACTCCATGCTTGATATTGCCCAAAACTGTATTTTACATCATTTTAGCAAGGTTTAGACTATTTTATGCAAAATGCCTTGATGAAGCAAAAATTTTGGTTTGGGTACAACATAGTCAAAGTATTATTTTTGGCTTTTACAATCTCCTGTGACTTCTCCAACGTGGCCAAGACTTAAGAATAAGACAAGAATTTAATAAGCTGCTGCCTCCAGATGATGCATCAGGCTCTAAGCTGCTCCCAACAGCTCACCTTGTAAACAATGATTCTTTTAATCATTCGATTTCCTGTGAGTTGACTATTCAAGAGACGACTTTTCCTTAATTGCGTCTATTCCTCCTGCAATGTTCGATTTCCTATATGTGCCACACCTCCCAGATTTGGCTTTCTTCTTACGTCTTGTCTTTATTTGTGGGATTTCAGAAGTAATTGAAATCAAACATTTGCTCCTTGTCTTTTTCTTTAGCTAACAATAATTTATCTTTTCTGAAACATGCGATTTTATTCTTTCCCATGAATCCCTTAATATTTAGCCTTCCTTCGAATGAAATCTATGATTTCAAAATATTAACAGTTTTTTTTTTTTTTTTTTTTTTTCAATATTTGTATTTTAAAATTGTGTCCCTATCTGAACTCTACAATCCATTGCATAATTAATCTAGTGTATATATTCGTTCAATACTCCTTGGATTCCAATAGGGAACTCTGAAATTTGTCAAACACAAATATTGATTTTTGTAATTTGTCTTCAAACCCCCAATACAATGGCAGGAAACCACTCTGACACCACTGTAAGAACTCATCTCCTTACAACTTCTTAAACTTTGTACTTCTGTGAGAGTTTATGGATTTGTCTGTGTTTTTCTGTATATTCGCCCTTTTGTGTATATTTTCAATAAAGGAACCAAGCATGAAATAAAATGCTAGAAATATAAAACCCTACTGCAGCAAATAGATAATTTTATTGATTCACTTTTGAAAGCTTTTACAATAGGGCATACCCAGATTACAATCTTCTGACTGTTAGTTTTATGATCAGATTTAATGCACAGAATTTAAATCAAAATAATCAACACAAAACACAGCAGATACCCTAGGAAAACCCTCCTCTTGGTGTAGAAAAACCCAGCAACAATGTATCACTTATATATTGAATCTCAATGAGGAACTCCTTTACAATAGAGGCCAATAATGAAGCCAAGATAATGCACCACAAGCTGATGCTATCAAAGATCTAATCACATGTAATATGCTAATGATGAACTACAGCCTTCATCAATATCGAACTGCTCTTATGATGAACTCGCACTTGAGACAAATGGAATGAATCGATGATGTGTAATGAATAAATGAGGAACAAATGAGAAGTATCAAACATATATACAAGTGAGTGGAAGGGTCATGTCTCTCCAAGACAAGTCAGCCTAAATAGAAGGATGAGACTCTTTAATAAATCATAACCAATCAAAATTCTTCAATGAGTCGGCCTCATAGCAAATCGTGCCTCCTCATTTATTAAATGTTAATTATTATTTAATAAATGACGCATCATATCACAAATCGCTGCCAACAATTAAATAGCCGATAGGCTATTATTTAATTGTCTTCTCTTACACGAACTGGCTGGAAGATAATACCGACGCTGTAACATCAACACTCCCTCTTAGCTAGAGAGAATGCTTCCAGCTGCACAAGACATATCACCTCATCGTGATGTCTACCACAATGGCTACAACCATATGTGCAAAAGAAAGATATCACCTCATCATGATATCAGATATCACCTCAATGTGATATCAACTGTAATGGCTACAACCATGTATGGTATGTACAAGTGTTCATCACTTGCGTGATGTTGTCACCTCAACATGACTTTCACCATGGCTCTCCCAGAGGGTGAAAACACAAGTACAAAAAAATCATCACGGACTCTCTCACGTGATGTTGTCATGGAGTCACACACATGACATCCACCATGGCTCTCCTAGAGGGTGGAAACAAGGGCTTTCACCTCAAATCTCAAAAGAGAAATGCATTAACAAGGGCTTGCACCTCAAATCTCTCTCAAAGAGAAATGCATTAAAGAGGATCATTAATACTGAGACTCCTTCTCAGCTAGGGCTTGATTCTCCACCATACCAAGCTTGTCTCGAAAGTACTCAAACTTTATCCTAGAGAGAAGATTGGTGAGAATGTCTGTCGGCTGCTCATCAGTGCTAATATACCTCAACTGTATAGCTTTCCTCAATACCATATCTCTGATATAATGGTATTTGATCTCAACATGCTTGGCTCTGTCATGAAACATAGGATTGATAGAGAGCTTCACACAGCTCTAGTTATCACAATGAATGATAGTAGGCTCCATTGATTGTCCAAACAATCCTGCAAGGAGCTTACGAAGCCACACTACTTCCCGAGCTGCCACACAAGCTGCAATGTACTCTACCTCTATTGTACTCAATGCTACAGATCACTACCTCCTACTGCACCAGGATATCATAGTAGATCCCAAACTAAAGCAACATCCAGAGGTGCTCTTCCGATTAGTGACACACCCTACCCAATCAGAATCAGTATAACCATGCAACTTCAAATCCACATCTGAAGAATATCTCAACCCATATCCAACTGTGCCACGCAAGTATCTTAGGATATGTTTTGCTGCAACAAGATGTATCCGCCTCGGTTCACACATGAACTGACTAAGTGCACTCACTGCATAGCAGATATCTGATCTAGTGTTGACTAAATACATCAAGGATCCAATCAACTGCTTGTACATCGTGGGATCCACCAGGTCTGAACTAGCTATAGCCTCCTTCAACTTATGTAGGTTGGTCTCCATAGGTGCAGACATGGATTTGCAATCCATCATACCAAACCTCTTAAGTATATCAATGGTGTACTTCCCTTGACTTAGAATCATCTCATCTGGCTTCTGCCAAACTTCTAAGCCAAGGAAGTAATGCATGAGCCCAAGGTCCTTCATTTCAAACTCAGAAGTCAACTCCTTCTTGCATTTGAGAATGAGGTGATCTTCTCCAGTAAGAATCAAATCATCAACATACAAAACCAAAATCAATGCTTCACCATCAATTACCTTAAAATACAGATTTGAGTAAGCATCATTCTTAGAGAAGCCCAAGCTTGACAAGTAACGATCAGTCCTTTCATACCATGCACGAGGAGCCTGCTTAAGACCAGACAAAGCCTTCTTCAGCCTGCAAACATGAGACTCTTTCCCATGTACCTCGAATCCATCAGGTTGCTTGATATAAACTTCTTCCTCGATCACACAATTTAGAAAAGTTGTCTTCACATCCATCTGATGAATCTTCCATCCTTTAGATGCAGCAATGGCAATAATGGTTCTGGCAGAATTATAGCGGGCAACTAAAGCAAATGTTTCTTCATAGTCAACTCCCTCTTTTTGTGAAAACCCTCTAGCCACGAATCTTGCCTTGTACTTCTCAATGCTCCCATCAGCCGCATGCTTGATCTTGAAGAGCCATTTTGAAAATACCACAAATTTTCCTACAGGTCTAGGAACGATGTCCCAAACATCATTCTTGAGAATTGACTGATACTCCTCTGTCATAGCATCTCTCCAAACCTGTTGACAAGAAGCTTCCTCAACATTGGAAGGCTCGGACTCAATAATCTAACTCATCAAGGCAACATAACTAGAGAACTTATGCGGTCTCTTAGTTTCTCTGAAGGTACCTCTTGGAGCTGCAAACCTTTTTGCCTCCTGCATTGTTTGCCTAGCCCATAGAGGTCTCTTTTTCCCAATCACAATATCAGTAGGCCCATCAGTAGTTTCCAAGCATTCAACTGGATCATTATCTTCCTTCGGTTCTGAAGTCTCCCTCTGACTCTCAGGAGTATGGTCAACTTCCAAATCCTGAGGAGACTCTTCCCTATCAATCTCCATGTGAGTACCCTTGGATCTCCTAAATGCAACATCTTCCTCAAATGTGACATCTCTACTGATCTCAATCAACTTCTGACCTGGAATGTATATCCTTTAGGCTTTTGATGTCTCACTGTAACCCACAAGTATTCCCTTCTTGCCAAAAGGCTCCAACTTTGTTCTCTTTTCTTTCGGAATATGAACATAAACTCAGCATCCAAAGATCCTCAAATGACTCACTTTTGGCTTCTTCCCAGTAAAGGCTTCCTCAGGAGTAATGTTCTCTAGGATTCGGTGAGGACTTCTATTCTTAACATAGACTGTTGTCCTAGATGCTTCTTCCCATAGGAAGGTTTGCAAATCTTGGTCATGAATCATGGCTTTTGCTGCTTCCATGATCGATCTGTTCTTCCTCTCAGCAACACCGTTTTGTTGAGGATTATCAGGGACACTGAACTCCCTCTTACTCCCAACTTCAATGCAATAGTTTTGAAAGTTGTCGGAAGTGTATTCTCCTCCATTATCGGATCTTAGGACTTTGATCCTCTTCCCGGACAGATTTTCCACCTGAGCTTTGAATTCCTTGAACCTTTCTAATACCTCCTCAGATTCTTTAGATTTGAAGAAATAAATCCAAGTCTTTCTAGAGTAGTCATCAATAAAAAGAATGTAATACAAGAAACCACTCGAAGAAGCAACAGACATTGGATCACATAAATCAGAATGAATGAGATCTAGAATACATTTGCATCTACTTTCTCTACTATGAAATGGAGCTTTTGTATTCTTACCCATTGCACAGCCTTTGCAAGTACCTTCATGCTCCTGGTTGAACTTTGGAAGGCCCGTGACCATCTTCTCCATGATAGGTAGAAGGTGAGCCAATCTTCGATGCCAAAGATCACACAAGCTTGAAGAATCGTGTACTAAAGCCTGAAGTGGACGAGTGCACAGCCTATAGAGGCTCTCATGTCTAACTCCAATTACTCGAGTAGTCTTCAAGTTGGAATTCTTTGTCCACACAAGAACTTTTCCTTTAGAGAATGCAACTTGGTAACCCTTGTCTTCCAAGGCTGAAATGGAAACAAGGTTTTGCTTGATGCCTGGAACATATAGAACATCGCACAACTGAAGGGTAATGCCGGAATCCAAGTGAAGAGTGGAGGTCCCAATTTCTTTCACCGAGTAACTAGCATCATCTCCAATAATGACTTGTTCACTAGAATCTCTCTCCACCAAATTTGTTAGATGCTCCCTGAATCCGGTAATGTGGCGAAATGCACCACTATCAATCAACCAAGTGTTGGTGTCGATAGTTACATTGCTTGAAGATGCCGAATAGAATAAGTACTCACATGAATCCTTCTGCAATGGTGGCCTGCTGCTTAGGCCTGGTTGGACAATGCTTGGCAAAGTGACCATACTTGTCACATCTAAAGCATTGGACTTTGGAGAGGTCCCTCTTCTTCTTGAATGCGGGAGCACAATCAGCTCCATTATCTCTATTCCTCTTGAAGTGACCTTTCTTCCCATTTTTTCCTTTCTTCTTCGATGATTGAGAGGCAAGAACATGAATGTCTTCATTGGTAGGGCTTTGACCAATTCCTCTAGCAGCCAATCTAGACTCCTCTTGAATGCAATCCGCCCTCAATCGATCAAACTTGGGAAGCTTCAATCTTCCACTGATTCCTTGAATGTAGGACTCCCATGATGAAGGAAGACCATTAAGAGCAAGCATGGTCAATTCCTTGTCATCTATCACATGACCAATTGTAGAGAGCTGATCTTTCAACTCCGAAATCTTCATGAAGTAAGCAATAACCGTTTCTCCTTTGGCCAACTTCACATTATGTAGTTGTTGCTTTAGTGCAAGAGCCCGGCTGGTGTTGTTGATTTCGTACATCTCCTCCAAGGTTTTGAACATGTCTCTTGCCGTCTTCAACTTGGAGACAATAGGAACAATATGATCCTTCACGGAATCAACTAACATCTTCTTTGCCTTGATATCTATCTTCCTCCATTGAACTTTCTCTTCCTCATCCATAGGTTCGGGAACTTTGCTCTCCACAAACTCAACCAATTCGTTTTCCTCCAAAGTAAGCATAATTTTTAATCTCCATGAAGTGAAGTTTGATGCTCCTTTGAGTCTATCCTCAATCTTAAGACCGTTCACCATCTTGACGAAGAGATAGAGATAGACAATAATGAGAAAGAGAAAAGAGAGTATTGCTGTAACAAGAAATCTGATCACGATCTTCTTCACACCCGCTCTGATACCATGTTAGTTTTATGATCAGATTTCATGCATAGAATTTAATTCAAAATAATCAACACAAAACACAGCAGATACCCTAGGAAAACCCTCCTCTTGAGGTAGAAAAACCCATCAACAATGTATCACTTATATATTGAATCTCAATACGGAACTCCTTTAAAATAGAGGCCAATAATGAAGCCAAGATAATGCACCACAAGCTGATGCTATCACAAATCTAATCACATGTAATATGCTAATGATGAACTACAGCCTTCATCAATATCGAACTGCTCTTATGATGAACTCGCACTTGAGACAAATGGAATGAATCAATGATGTGTAATGAATGAATGAGGAACAAATGAGAAGTATCAAACATATATACAAGTGAGTGGAAGGGTCGTGTCTCTCCAAGACAAGTAGGCCTGAATAGAAGGATGTGACTCTTCAATAAATCATAACCAATCAGAATTCTTCAAGGAGTCGGCCTCATAGCAAATCGTGCCTCATTTATTAAATGTTTAATCATTATTTAATAAATGACGCACCATATCACAAATCGCTGCCAACAACTAAATAGCCAATAGGCTATTATTTAATTGTCTTCTCTCACACGAACTGGCTGGAAGATAATACCGACGCTGTAACATCAACACTGATATTGAATGATGAAGAAACTCTTATTTCTGAACTCTTCTGTAAATTTGGTGAAGCACAAACTTGACCTTTGGATGAAGCCAACAGTTAAGCACCTTCAGTTGATATTTCACAACCTCAGCATGTTGTTGCAATGAAGTAGCTACGCTCTCCAATGTCGATACGCTGGAAGAAACCCTAGGGCTCCCTTCCCCAAATGCCAAAGAGAAATCTTCAAACAAATATCAAATTCTGGATACCAAAAGAATGAGCTCTTAAGCTCCTTTTATTCTTTTCTTGTGAGAGCTTGTGATGTCCCCATCCTAGTCAGCGCAGCTGGATACGTGGTTAGCCTATTATTTCGATCCTCGTAGGCTGACAAATGTGTGCAGAGGATCATTTGAGGTAGTTACCCAGTGTTCTGGAGCTTCATTGTTGCAGTTGTTTCAGGTTGGGCCTTCGTAGAATCCTTCAGAGTGGTTTTTCAGAGACTTTCTATTTTTAGAAAGTCTGACAGGCGGAAGCTGCTATTTTGGGCAGGGCACCTGGTTCAGCTGGTTAGCTCGGAGTCGACCCAATTCTTCAGTTTGTTGGTCAAATGGAGAAATAAGGAGTATTTAATGATTATTGAATATTTAATATTTTGACTTTATATTAAAGTCACTTTATTAATATATTTAAATATTAATAATTAATGGTATATTATAAAGTATTTTCAATACTTTATAATAAAGTGAAATATTTGATATAATGAATAATTATTATTCATTAATGGAACGCCATTTAATTATTTAATGTTTTTCTCCTAAGTCAAGGGCGTATTTAATCATTTAATTAAATGATTATTAAAAGAAGGTCTTGGGTCGAATTTTTGAAGGAAACTATATATTCACAGGAAAAGACAAATCGAACTCTTATGATTTGATTATTCAATTTGTCTTCTTTTTGCTCTGAGCATTGAAGTTTGCAAAACCTAGGGTTTCAGCAGACGAACGATTTTGGAGAACGATACCTCTTCAGAATCTGGCATACTGAGACTGTGCAATACCAGTTGAAGCTTGTCTACTCGGTGACTTCACACAGAGGTTACAGTTTGAGCTTATTGATCGATTCAAGCAGGGTTTTACAGAGATTAATCATCAGTGGTTTGAGGCGACTTCACAGAGTCTTTTTTACAGAGATCTGGCACCATTTCCAATAAAGCCGTACCATATTTATGATAGCAGCTGGGCCGTACAAATCTGTACCAGCAGGCCGTACTTCTTACTCAGAAGAAAAACGCCTTCAGTCTTCAGTTGATAACAGTGGGATCTAGTGCGCCTTGGTTTCCTGGAGGTTTCTCTTCATTCTGAGCTTGGGGATCTGTGATCTGGAGTCAACTGTATTAAATTCTTTCATTCTCTCAAGCGGCTGCAAGAGAAATCAGGTTCCATAGAAATAAGATCATATTTTATTCATTTGTTCGATTTTTATATTGTATGTGATCTGGAAAGTGAATAAATACATGCGCCTATCTCTTCTGATCAATTTCAAAGCATATTATGAATCTTTAGATTTATTTTGGATTTTTAAGCATTATTCTAGTAAAATCGCAGCTTTCATGTTTATTGCAAAAACCTCAGAAAAACACCAAAAAAATACAAAACGATCAAAACAAACCAAATCAGTGATTTTCAGTTAGGGTTTCGGGGTTGAGAATCACCTGGATTCTTACAGAGCTCAAACACTTTGCTTGCCAATGTGGGATAAAAGATATATTTCCCACTTAAATTTTTCACTTAAAGCACTTTATAAAATAAAAGTGACTTTATTATTATAAAGTTACATTACAACTTTATAATAACATTTAAATATTTAAATAAATCACTTAAGTCACTTAAACTTTAATATCTCTTGAAATACTTGTCTTATTGCTATGTCGTCTGAACCAGGAGTCGACTCTCCTTGTTCTCCATGTGATTGGATGACCGTCTAAAAATAGAAACCCTGAACAATGACTTTAAATAGTATGTGAAATTGAGTCAACCAAAGGTTAAGCTTGAACCCACATGAGGCGCTGAAGGAGAAAAGCCACTGATCACTGCCAAAAGGGACCCTCTAACCAGACATATTAGCCTACGAGAGCCAGGAATAGGCTAAATCCACCGAACTCTTATGCTCGCGAAATTGGGGACATTACAGTGTCTCTATCTCTTCCTATCATCATTGTCTTGTGATTGTATTGATTCTTCTATGGTATCACTTTGCCCAAGAAAAGAATAAAAACCCAACATACTAATATCCAATCCTCCCTATAACTCAATTTCATATGCATTTTTGAAGAATTTGTATAAGCCAATATTCTTGGGTTTCAATTTATTACAAGTTCCTCTAGGGAACTACTCTTTTGTGAGGTGTGTCATGACTACTCTCCTAAGTAAGTATTCTCCCTCCTACACACATTTGCCAATGATTTGTACTTATCATTGCTCTTTAGTTGTTTCTTGACTTGTGCATGTGTTGTGCAAAATCTCCAACCTCTAGGATAATGTGTGTCCCTCCTTCAATCCTCAATAAATCTGTGGCAGCATGTGGACTTGTCCCATATACCACCTAGAATAGTGTCTTTCCCAATCCTCAAAAAATTTGTGACACGATGTGGACTTTTCCCTTACACCACCTAGAATAGTTTCTTCCCAGGCAAACTATTCATTAAATTCTTGAATTCAAATTATTTTTGCACAAAGATGGAGGTCCTCTAATTAAATGTGTCTCCCACCAAACATCTAAGCAAAATGCCAAGACTCCAATCACCAACCTCTATTTGACCATAAGCTTATAGATGGTATGTAAAACTGTTCCCAACCTCTATTTGAAATAATGCTCTATGACAAGTCATGCAATTGCACTATCTCATTCAAGAACAAATTTGTCACTCTTGAGTTTCAATGCATCATTTATTTGCCTTGAAAGAATGAAATGTGTCATCTTTGAGAATATATTAGCAACTACAAAAATTGAGTGATTACTCTTTGTGTTGCCAATAATCCAAGCATAAATTCCTTGGATAGTTCCTACAAAAGTATATTCCACATCAATAATGGCTTGTACAACCCTTTGTTTTGACCAATACCAATCGCTACTTGAAAAGTTTTGCATCTCAATATCTTTGTGCAAGTCAGTCTGGTAGAATCTCTCTTCCAACAAGATATACCTTTAATTTGCACCAAAGTGACATCCTAATTTGCCACTATGCAACTCTCTAAGAAGATTCTCCCTCATTAAACTTTGTAGGATATGCAATTTTTGTCTAAAAATCCAACACCTCTCCTACATGAAGAGTTCCTCATATAGCCTTTTGTTTCAAGCCTATGTCTCTATGCATGCCTTCAATGCATCTATGAAATATGGATCTGCGGCATACAAATCATTAATCCCTTACATTCCCATTAGTTTAGTAGTCATCATGGACAACAGCACCTACATCTTGCTAAATGTTTTGTGACCTAGTTGGACTTGACCATCCTTGAAGAATCCAAATCCAAATCCTAAGGTGCAACCCCTCCCTCCCCAAACATGAGAGTGGAGAGTTGCTACAAAGGTCCCCCTCAAAAGAGAACAACATATTTGAACTTGTGTAAACAGATGCACAACACAATGATTCCCTCTCTAGTTTTCATCATGAGTCTCCATCAAGCTGTAAAAACCCTCACCCCTGACAGAAAGCCTTTTTACAATTTAACTCCATTCACTTGACAATGCAAGCATGTTGTCAAGGAATATAACTTTAAACTGCCAGTGCTAAATTTCAGACTTCAAGTGAAATGAGTAGTTCTATTGCAATATATTAATTTCCAGTCAACTATTATTGCAGATATTTAGGCATTCATATAGAAGATTCCATAATTCATTCAGCCAACTGAAAATAACTTCTTTTACAATTGCAACATATACTCAGAAATTTTGATTGCAGAAATTATGTATAAATATATTTCAGAGTTTTGCAAATTGTAAATACCATTCATTTGCTGCATTCAGTGCTCCAAATATTGGCAACACCACCTGGCATCATCAGATGATAATACAACTCCAGCGGCTGCAGAAGATAGCAGCAATCCCATCCTTAAATCCATAGTTCACACAATTTATAAACAGCGGCTATTTCATGATTGTCGGCAGGTCATAAATATGTGAGGTGCCCCAAAAAGGATATCCTTTGCATCCCACGCAAGCTTCCAGCAAGCATAGACTGTCCACGTCACCATACACTGCCCAAATTTTGCGGTAGGCATATTACAATCTCCAAAAGGGTGGCCAATTATTCCCTAGGTAAAAGCAGCTATGAGAATAGGACCCGATAACCATATAGAGGATGCGCTCTGTTTTAATCCCATGGTGCTTGATGCAAGGTATTAACCATAGATAATAGTTGACTGCTATGCCAAAAACCCAATCGCTAGCCACAATGAAATCTGACGCCAACACCAAGATTTCCTTAGCATATAAAATCGACAGCCTTTGAGATGTTCGACAGCCTGTCCAATGATATTGGACTGGGACACAACCAATATGAATGAATTTGATCTCAGTCAAACTACATGACAGACCCAGACAATCAATGAATGGTGCACATGATTCCAAGCTGCAACTGAAGCAAAATAAAAGGTGATGACCTTGAATTATTATCACCCAGCAGCCACAAATATTGTTACGCTAACACAAAGCCACCACATCCATCCATTTTAACCCACGACCAGCCATTATTTCAGCTCCTTAATAATCAGCAAATATTTAATAAAAATCACTTCACCAAGAAGGTAATCAACAAGCTATGTGACTTATTTAATTCTGCAATTAATATCTGAACTACCTCTTCCTTGCCTCCAAATATTATGAATAATATAATCAATCAGCACCAATTGGTAATCTCTGAAGATTTTTAATATAATTGGACTGGATATCAAAACCTCTACAAATTTGTCTCTGAAGGAGACACAAATTTGGAACAACCATTATCGTGGACACGCAAGAAACCTGGATGATTTCTCCTACTACCAACTAGGGAGGAATCTTTCACAACCGAAACTGGTTCACCCATAAGAATTCCAACCTAGGGTTTCGGACTCCGAAGAGCTCGAACAAAATACCCAATAAAATAACAAAACAGCATAATGCACAAATGAGCTCCCTTCCACTTTATATTACTTTTTGAAACCTCATTTGAAATTTCCCGCTCAAATCATATTAAGCTCTTTATTATAAAGTGACTTTATAAAGATACATTTTAAATAATTCCTTAGCGTCACTTTATAACATCACTTGATCTAATTATTTAATATTACCTTTTTAAATACTTTTTGCCAGGCAATATCAAATAATTAAATTAATTTCTGAGATGGCAGGTCAGAAAAAAGGGGCATTACACAGGCCACCCTTTTAGGTTTTCAATTTAATCGGAAGACTTTTTAAGCTGCCCTTCTAGATAGTCAACTTAGAACTAAAGTGCAAAAAGTACACTCAACATGAGGCAATATCCATTGCCTCAAAAAATCTGTATCGAGCAGCATATTTGGCTTAGTGTGTTCATTATCAATATCCCAATGGGAAATCATAGGTACAAAAAGTCACTGCTCCTACAAACAACATAGAGACTAGGTTCATAATTATCCTTTGTGGGAATTGAGTGCAACTATACAATTTTCCTAGTAGGTTGTCAATAAACAACACCTGAAATGCTAAGCATATCATCAATTGGATTGACAGCAATATGTACATCATGAGTAGACAAGCTCAACAAGCTTTTGTACCAATGCATAACAATATATATAATGTTGAGCTCATTATCAATTGGATCGAAAATACCCACATTAGGAGTAGATGAGTTATCAACTGAAATAGTGGATTGGACTGTCCTATAGGAAAGCCTTTCTTTGCCATTTGGAATGATCTATCCATCCAAAATGCATGTCTCGTTGATCTTTGACATAACATTGTTTTGTAGAATGTATGTGTTGACCAAATGATAGACAAGGATGTAGATCAAAACAATCACAAGAGATATGGGCTTAACATTCACAATGTCAACATGTTTGGACTTGATGAGTCTTAGTGCAAATTCAATTTGATTGACACGATAACTTGTCAATTTCACGGGACTGCCCAACAAGTTAACACTCGACTATTGTTCTAAATACCTCTTGACAAAAATTTGGTAGGTTTTCAATATTCTAGTATATAAAAACTCACAAAACCAAAATACCCTAGAACAATATGATGTTTGTTGGGGTTTATTGTCTCCCAAACACACACGACAGGTGGAGATTCAACAATGGGAGGACTAATAGATATTGTATCCTTGATGGATTTTGAAAACACACTTTTGGATTTTAGGCACATCTTTCTTCTTTGCAACATTGTTTTGTGTGACACAAGAGGGCGTTTAACACTCTTCAAGGATTTTTTGTCTTAGCAAACTTTTGAGTTGAACTACTTGAAGAAGGAATGTCAATGTTAAAATATCTTTCTTCTTCAATGAGGCATTGGGTGTCTTATCTTGTAATTGATCTTGCAACCTATTAATTTCTTATTGCAACATTTTGTATTGATTGGTAAACTATATAAACAAAGGTTTGTATTGAAGACAACATTATGATATTATCTCTACTTATTTCTTTTTGACATTTGCAAAGATAGCATGCCATTGGTGTATAATGATTACATAGATTACAAAGATTACACACACACTCGAGTCAAGTCCCATTGATAATACTCAAAGACAATACAATTTACAACACCTAATGACTCTTGTCATTAAATGGAGATAGATTTCCTTATCACTCCAATAGGTTTCCTTTTCTATATACAGCCAGACTAATATACCAAACCTTTCAATATGCTTGCCCTTTCACATACCCATTAATTAGTACATGGAAGAAGCTCATCTTTTCAATACACACATCAATACATGAAAGTGACATTAAAGCATGTGAGAGTAGAGAGGTACATGGCACTTAGAAAACACATGAAAAGGATTCACCCTATCAATGACAATTGCTTCAAAAGAAATCAAAATTTCCTTCATTCACAATTTACATCTTACAATAGCAACAAATGGGTAATGAATGAAAAAATATGAAAATGATAATGTCCTTATTTCTTCCTGACAATTTATAAGGGTGAAGCCATAGACACCATTGTTGCAACTATATTAGGCATTGGGTATAGAAATTCAGTCACAATGGCTTGACCCATAAACGTGAACCAAAGGTACCTCAAATACTGAATGCTGTGATTGTTTTAAGTGTGACAAAATTTATTTTGATTTTTGAACTTTTGATTTCACCAAAAATGAATTTTGACATCTTTCTTGAAAAATTGCCCCCTTAAAATACTCTACAAAAATATACCCCAATATTTGTGATTTTAATTAAAAACACCCCCACCTATAAAACTATAATAAAAAAATTCCCCTACAATATCAAAATATCCCCTCTAAAACTTCTGCTATTTGAAAAACTTTAAAACTTCCCAAATTTGCAGACTTGAATATGGAAATCCATGAACCAAACCATCGCTGCCATGAGCCCTTTAAACCTTGTGAACTTAATATAGATTGAATTGAACCTGCAAACAATTGAAGGAAATGTTAGAGCCACAACTAAGTAGACATTTTGCCTGCAGTCTACCACTTGAAAACCATGCTGTGTCCTTGGTTTCCTTGAGAAGTACTCTACTGAATGAGCTATAGACAACTTTGGAAAGGTTTCCATCTTCCACGTGCCTGGAAGTTTGATACATAGATCTCTCTTCTTTTCTAAGGAGACAAGAAGAAAGAATGCCCCTAGTGATAGTCACAGCAGCAGCCTTGATGATTGCTAGCACTCTCAGTGCTTGAAGAAATAGTGTTGACCACATAAAATCTACTCGTCATTGTCTCTTGTTGCTCATTCGTTTTTATTCAAATTCGGATGACTTAACTTTTTCCTTCAAGTAAGAGTCACACAGCCACAAGAGCGACAGACATATTTGGTTACCATGCACCTAAGTATATCTTTTTTGTGTAGTAAACAAAAAATGCAAACAATTATTTTTTTTTAAAACTTCACAACGCTTCTAGAGATTCTAAGTAGGTGCAAGGTGTCACCATGTCCATGCCCTCTGTGGAATTCATTTCGTTCTAGTTAGAACGAATCATTTGAGTTCCACTCATATTGGAACCTTGTCTATTTTAGAATTTATGTGATGTTCAACCATGAGTTTTTTGACCTACAAATCAGTTCCGTAAGTTACTGCATCATCTTCACTTACAATAGAAAAACCAACCTAAAGTCATTTGGCCCTAGTTGCACCAAATTTTAAAATTTTATAAGCCTAATAAAGGGATTAGGCAACAGTCTTTATTTCTGTGGTCCCATGCCTGGGTTTTATCATTCGTTAAGTTGATTGAAAAGGTGCTACGTTCAAGTCTTAAATGCCACAGAAGATCTGGAAATGCTTTAGCTGGTTGCCTTTTCATCTTAAGATCTCCAGCAATACTGAATTTTGCTGGCTGACCAGTTTCTGAAGATCTGGAAATTGGTTGAGCCAATCAACCTTGGTCTTTCAATATGACGAGCAGGGAACATGGGGAAAAAGGTAAAATGTACGTATTATCTGCAATTGCTTTCCAAGTGGGTGACTCTAATTTGTTCACATGCAAAGAAGGAACTTCCTTGCAATGCAACATAGCTATTTGCAATTGGTTTCTAGAGATCAGAAGTAGGATGGCACCTGCTAGTGGTATCTAGCAGGAACACCATCCACATGGTGAGAGGGGAATTGTTTCTGAAGGGTTGAAGAATAGATGTGGGATATACCATCAATTTCCACAAGTACTAAACATCACTGAAGTTCTCACAATTCCTTGTTGATATGTTACCACCTATCAGTTTATGATTGGTTTCTGAAAACCACAGGATTAGTTAGGTGGGATGCTACGACTCAAGATGTTCTACTCACAGTTCATATAACTTGGTGATTGTTGCAATTGTGCCATGTGGCATAGGTGTTTCAACAGACGTGCTGATAGTTGTCAATCTTTTCCACATAGTATCTCAGTTATTGATCTAGCATGGAATTCAAACATAGAAATCTGTGTGCCTATTAATTTCAAATTTGAATTCCAATGGGGCATGCAAGAATGCTGACATTATCGCTCAAGCATTAATGAAGCCCTAAGTTTGCATTTTAAGGGTAAATCTATGCGAATTCTTCATTCTGCAAGCAAATTTCTTGAGCTAACATTTTACTGCACAATTGAAAACTTGTTGCAACAGATCGGAAGTTGTTTTCACCATGAGTAGCACTGCCTGTTGTAACTTTTAAATGGTATGGGTTTTCAACTACTATAGATAAATGTGTATTGATTACTTTCAAAGAAAAAAGTGAATTGAGGAATTATTGTGGATGAATATGATTACACTTGTAATTCTACATTGGGGTTTTTAAGGTTTCTGCAATTTGTTTGTTTTAAGAAATTAAACTTTAGTTTCTGTAATTTAAAACCGACTATGGCCTCTAAATGATCATTGAGTCTGGATGAAATTACAGCTTCTTCAATGATAATTAAGAGGTACAAGAAAACCACTAGGCAAAGATATGACCCCTAGAAGAACTTTGTGAATGTCCATGGAGATGTCCAGGATGCCTACTCATCTTATTGTAGCCCAGATTTGTTCCACTGTTCCTGCCACAAGATGCACCAAGCCATACCCCTTTCCCAACACTTGGATTTTGGATTTGGGCATGGTCACAGTACCCAATTGTTTCAACAATCCTGAAATAGGGAATTACACGGCTGAGTTTTACAGGTTCAGACAAAGGAACTCAAGCACAAGATAGGAGAGTTAATTTTGAAACTGGATACATAGGAGTTGTTAGTGTATTTAGAGCTCGTCAACACAAAAGAAATTCAGGCACTATTCTATTTTGTGCTACCTATATCTATAACAATCACCCTTAATTTTTATTTTAAAAAACTTGTTAGCTCAACAAAATGGAAATTGCTAAACAATATTCCTTTCCAATTTTTTATCACCAAGTTCCCAATGCGGGCAAGGAGAGAGCATACGGTGTACAGGATTACAATAATACTTGAAACAAAGCAGTTGAAAGTAATCCATTTATCCAGTGGGGTTAGCTTAGCACTTTCATTTTTCAATGGGAAAGCATCAAACAATACTGGAAATGTAAATCCAACTCTTCCACTTTCAGTGGTAAGCGAATACAACAAGAAAGAGCAACTCTCCCACTTTTCAACGATGAGTGAATACAATAAGATAGAGCAACTCTTCCGCTTTTCAGTGGTGAGTGAGAACCAATAAGCCACTTATTCAGTGGGGTAAGTAACAACAAACTATCAAGAGCAGTTCACTGGTGTTACTACCACTCAGTGTTACAATGTTAACTCATTTGAAAACTTCTAAATTCAAGATATGCATTTGTTGTTACAAGTATGGTCATGAAAAAATTGATAGAACATCCCCACATGTATCAAAACATCAAAGAACAAACCACCCATCAAGGAATTAACAAATATACCTCAAAGATTGACAAATAGATGGCTGGTGCAGGTCTAAAGGAGATTGCAACCCTACTGTTACAGTCTAGACAACAAGATATAAACTCAAAAAACTTCACCAAATCACTCCCACTTGCACCCAAAATGAATGCAAGCTATAACCATGTTTTGAAACAGCTCTAAATGACTTATCACATCATCAAAATAATCATATTGAAAAACCAAACTGAAACTTCAAAGCAGCTCCAATGGTGACTCATGGTTGGAATCACACCACGGACTAGATACGAAATATCTTACAATTTTGAAACTACAAATCTATGACGGATTTTTCCCTCAAAGATTGAAGAAAACCAAGTCATATCGGCAACATAACACTATCATTCAACATATCCAAATGAGCCCCCAACACCTCATCTTATAGCTTTTTTTGTTGCTTTTTCGAAAAACATTTTTTCTTTTTCGTTGCTTTTTCAAAAAAACATTTTTTTGCTTTTTCATTACTTTTTCGAAAAAACATTTTTTTTTGAAAAAGCTTTTTGCTTTTTTGATGTTTTTTTTGAAAAAACACTTTTGTTTTAAATTAAATAATTCATTATGTGCAACATTTAATCATCTTTCCAATGAGCTATTACACTAAGTTGTCCTTTAATTATTTCTAAACATTACACAACATTAGTGAAATATTAATTAAATAACTTAATAACTCACCCAACTTGCAAAAAGTCCCGAGACACATCAAAATCCAAATTTGACCATGCTAATATGATACTAATGGAATAGGTGAATAATAGAAGCCAATTAGGTGACTTACTATAAATAAACCTGCTCTCATAGAAGTTTGGAGAACACCCCAAAAGTCAGAAAACACTTCAGAGAGTGTCATTCATATCGGTATTGCCCATAAAGCTCATTGACTACAAAAGAAACCTTGTAACTCAAAAACTGCATTCTCCAAGATCTTTGGAGTCCCCTTGACTTACCAATTAGACCACGGGAACTTGGGAAATAGGCTAACGGCCTTTGAACTGATTAGGCTTGAGAAGGGGACATTACAATATCTCTTTAGTGTCGAGGAGGAGTGTGTAATATCCCTTCTCAAAACAAACAAGGAAAAATTAGGCAAAAATAATATTTTATTATTTTTGAGTCTTGGCGCCCAAAAGGAGGGAAAATAATATTCAATTTTTGAATATTTTGTGCCAAAAAAATATTTTATATTTCAATGGGGCTTGGGCAGCCTTTTGGAGAATTAAGGAGAAAGAAATAAAATAAAATAAATTTTAAAAAATTATTAAATTCGAATTTTAGGGCCCAAATTAGGTCAGCCAAGTTGAGGGGTTATAAGGGAGGTTGGTATTTACTATTTATACAAGGTCGCATTTTATCATCAACAAATTTATCTCTGCTTTTATGATCTGCACTTTGGCGAATATTCTAAGGAACAAAACCCTTATGAATATAGGAGAAGTTGGACAAAACCGTAGCTTCTTCAATGGAGGACTTCATGATGGAGGTTCACATGGGCTTCAATGGTGACTTTTGCTAGATCCATACTCAGATTTTTGCATCAGCATAGGCATCTGTTTGGAGGGGCGAATTGGGCAAGTTGGAAGATATTCTTCAGATTTTCAAGGGTTGCAAACCCTATCAGCAGACCAGCAGGCCAGCGCACCCCTGGTAGGGTTTTGGAGTTGTTTTTCATCAAATAGTTGCATTGTTTGCATATTTGTGATCTTAGAGTAGGAGGTCATTTTCATTGCATTGATTGGGGTTTCCTGATATCAGCGAACTGCTTCATGTTGCTTCATGTTGCTGGGTATGTTTGGAGCCCATTTCATTGTGCAATTGCAACTTTGGTTAGGTCTGATTTTGTAGCAGCAAACTGGGTGTTTGAATATCAGAAATCAGGCACATGTTGGCGAATGTTGATGGTTTATAGTGTTGGTTTTCATACCTGTTCATGTTCATGCAAATCTGCTATGAGATTTTATATTATTTGAATGAATGAATGTTGCTGTTAATGCACAAATATATTCAGAAATTTTCATCAGAAAATTAGGGTTTGAGCGGAAGTTCAAAATCACAAAATTAGGGCATCATTTTATGTCATAAAAATCAGAAAAATTGCACAAATATTGGTTGGGATATTTCAGAGTGGCCCAAAGGTTTAGAAGTAAGTTAAGAGATACTTCAAGGATGAGCACCTCCAACATAGGGTTGACAAATCTGTACAACTTCGGCATGTGCACATCAATAAGAATTGTATCAAAGCCTCATATGTTGCATTTGAAGATTGCTTCATAATAACTTTGATCCAGGCGTTGTATAGAACCAAAGGTCCAGGTTTACAAGTGTTACAAAGGATTTTCTGAGACCACAACAGTTCAATGTCCCCAAAAGCCTATCCACAACTAGGTGAACTAGTGATCAAACTCTGATTGCACATTCATCAAAGTCTGGGTTCAATTTTCTAGCTATTCAAGTTTCTCAAACATGTTCCTATAAGAATTGTTGTTCTGGAGCAGGTAAGGCAGATGGATTTTGCTATTCATCTTCTCTCCAAGACAGGGAAGGCATTTCTGTTACCTTCAGCATTTGAGATCCATGACTTTTCCTTCAACAATAGAAATGCCCTAGAATGTGCAACAAAAAATCTAGAGATACACTATATGGATCCATGACAGACAGGCCTATGACCTTAGAAAAGCACAGGGTATCAACATGAATATATGGAAGTTGAGGACCTTGTTAGCAGTTGTGAAGTTGAAGAGGGATAAGATAAGAAAATAAATACATGGTTCAAGATCCAAGTGGCAAAACAGAAGAAAATAAGACTGGGTCCGAAGTACCCCAGAGCCTTAACCCAGTTGAAAGGTCAAGTGCTTCAATGAGGGACTCCCACCTGTGCATAGACACGCCCAAAGTAGAGAGACAGAAGCATCAACAACAAGTGCCGGAGGAAGATGAAGCTACTCAAATCAACAGCAGGGATTCGATTTGAATTGTTGGAATTATAAATCATGCAACATATGTGGCCTCTGCATCTACTGCTGAAGCATTTTTACAAGCTTCTTTTCCACTAGAGAGAGATTGTTGCAGCCCTTGGAAATGACCATGATAAGACAGAGGAAACATTAGAGAATGTGGTGCCTGCACCTCAAGCCCATGAAATTGTTGGTTCCTCAAAGCCACAACAGGAAGAAGAAATCTATGTCCCAGAGAAAAAAGTTGTCTAACAATCCTTGATAGATGACCATACTCTGGACAATATAAGGTTAGCAAATGATGAACAATTCCTAGAGGACCATGAATTCATCAAGACAATGGATTTCAATAATTTGCATGGGCATACAAATACTAGGAGAAGTTTAAGGCCAGAGCACCTTCTGAGAGGGCTGAGTCAGCAAAGGAAAGTGACTCCATTGAAATTTGAACAAGTAAGGGAATTGATAAGAAGTAGTGGGTGCTTGAATCTTCCAGGTTGGAGTGTTGGCCAAGCAATGGTCCTCAAAAGTGTTGTGCAGCAAGGAGATTCTAATACGATTTTCTGGCAACCCAAGAGATGCCACAACATATTTCTTTGGGACAGATTTTAATATTGACAAGTAAACTTTGGTAATGTGGGCAGTGGATCCCACACAAAACAGAAGTTGTGGATTGGACACCACAAGATCTCAGAGGGCAGCTCATTGTGTAGAGAGTAGGTGAGCTAACAGTAATGGACTCTGCAAAAGCTGGACATAGACAGTTTAATCCAATGAACACCAAGAAATTTGAGGAGGAATGCTACGAGATTGGAAGCTGAAAAATTGCAACTAAGGCAAGAAAACTTAAATTTGATGGCAGCAATGATAAGAATATCTACTACATTACCTGTGCCACAACCTCTGGTACTTCCATTTCCATCATCTTCAAGAGCAGCCCCCACTTAGGCTACTAAATCTAGACAAATCACGATAGTTGCAAATACAAATCATGAACCTGCAAGCCTTGGTAGAAAGGTTGAGAGAATAATCCTTCAGGTATCTAAGCAGGTAAGCCTACTCCAAGAAGGACAGGAGTCTCTGAAGGCTCAGTTCAGGGAAACACTCAGGAACCTTTTGGACATAAGATTAAGCAATGCTATCAATGCGGACAAGACAATATGAGTTTCACACATCCATGTAGCCAAGATTACTGGTCAATGTAAGATGGCCCAAAATGCTATTGCTCACATCAAAGCACTGTGGATGTATTGTTGTGGGGTGTCATTAGGGTCTTGTTATGACTATTTTTATGTATGTTCTAAATTAATTATTCCATGTAAAATTCTTCTCTTTCCCAAGTTGTGGGAAGTATGGCATAGATGTTGCAGAAAGCTTAGTTGTTTAACAGCATGTTACAGAAAAGTGATAGCATCCCACAGCTACTGATGGAAGATGTATTAGTGCTGCATGAAGTTGTTTTATTGCTCCAAATTGCTACAGATGATTGAGGGATGATGTAAAATGACTAAATTGTTTGATGCATATGATTTATGCCTTTAGTGAGCCTATTACAGGCTCTTATCTAATTACTTGCACAAGCATGTTTCTTATTGTGATTCTCTCCTTGTAGCCTATATTGATAAAGAAACCTGAATTGTTTATTATCATGTATTAAGATGAATTCAATATGAACTTAAGTAGTGAGTAAATCTTAATTTGAAAATATAAGTAATTTTAATCTTAATTTGCACTCATATTTTTGACTTGTTTTCTTGTGTGAGCATTAGGGCCCTGTTTTACATTCCTCAAAATGCAAGAGTCTTAAGTCCCTGCCCATCTTGTTACAGATAGCCTGTTTTAACCCACCATTTAAAACCTATCTTGGAGAGCCTAAGTAGGGTTTCTTTTGTTGGAAATTGCATAAGTGTTGTCCTTTGTCATCCCCTGCATGCTTACCATGTGTCAAAAGTTGCAAAAATCCAAGAAAACTCTAAGTTTGGGTAAGTTGTCAAACTTTTGGACTTTTAGAGTTTCCTATGCTAGCATGCCTTTCCTCTGAATCCCTGAAACCACAATCAATACCTTAGTTCCTTTCTACACTAGAGTTTCAGGCTTACCTTTACTTGAATACCATTCCCTAGGAACCCCTAAACTCTAAAACCTCGACCCCTTACATTAGATTCATCTCTACGTTGAAGTCTAAACATTCCCTTACAAGAGTACCATTCCCTTCATACCCCCAAACTCCAATCCCCAACCCTTTTTACTAATTACCTTATCAGGATCACAAGTTTGGACTTGTCCTTATTTGGGTACTGCATAAGTAGCACTCCCAACTCCCCAATCCATGCACTAAGTTATTTATCGAAGTCGGACTTTTGGTCGTCCCTCTCCACAAGTACCCATTCCTTAGTATTTGTAATCCTTGATTGCCAAAACTTTCCCCTTCGATGACCAAATTTGACACCACATAATCCATCTAGGTCCTTTCCTTGTTCCACAAGTAAAAGTTGCTAAGAAAAAGAGAAAAGGTTTCAAGTTCAATTTGTCAAAGTTTCAAACTTTGTCTTCCCAACATGCTTCCCCTCCAAACCATGAGTCCTAGCTTCCTAAGTTATGTTTCAAAAGTCAAAGGTTTTGCCATACCTCTAACAAAGTACCTTTACCTTGACATCCCTGACCCATGGTCTTTCACATTTCCTTCTATACACCCTTTTCATAGTCAAAGTTAGGGCCATCCCCCTACCTAAGTACTTCCTCCTTGGCATCTTTGATTCCTGACCCTCGATAGCTTCCTTGATAAATCTTATCAAAGTTAGAGATGCACCTTGAATATGGTACCAAGCATCAAACACCCTTGATCCCCAAAACTTCAACAACTCTCGCACTTTGAGTTATTTACTCCCACTGACTTCACCGCACATCCCAAAGTATCATTAATGGCCTAATAAGACCTTGGAACTACCCAACCAGATTTTTCTTACCCAAAAAAATGACCCATCATAAAGGAACGGATTCACATGCAACAATGGAAAAGGAAAACAGCCCATGCCTCCATTGATGTAGAGGTTGAAAATTCAATTCCCAAAGGTACTCAAGCCATCTCCTAGCTACTATTCTAGCAAATTTCATGGAGTTTTCCTTGGCTTGTAGTAAAAAATAATGGTAGCTATTGGCATGAGAAGAAAAGATTTGATTTGATCTAACCAAAGGTTGGTTGTTTTCTATATTTCTGGCAATTGATATTATGACATGTGTCACCCATCTATACAAGATTATCTGTGATGTCCCCATTTGCGTGAGCAGCAGTTTCAGAGGGATTAGCTTATTTCCTGACCCTCATAGGCCAATGGGGTTGTTCAGAGGGTCCTGTTTGACAGATATCAGTGTGTTTTCTTCTCCAGAGCTTAGTTTGGTGCAAGATTGGCCTTGGTTTGGTGGTTCAGGAGTTAGTTTCACACACTTACTATTTATAGTAAATCAGCAGGTCATGAGAGTCCAGTATTTCTATTTATAGTAAGGCACCTAGACATGTGGTGATTTCAATGTTGATACGAGTTTTCAGTTGGCCTGGCGAAATAAGGATTTATGTGCAAGTTATATCATTTAATTATTATTAAAGGTGAATTTATTAATAATTAATCATTAAAAGCATATTATAAAGTTATATTATAACTTTATGTCTTGAGGGGCCATTTAATGACTTAAAGTACATTAAATGATTAATTAAATGGACGCCTACTTTGAGGAATTATTTTATAAAGCTTAAATGCACATTTAATATTATTGATTGGGAAGAAGCTTCTAGAGGGTTGACTTCTTCTTAATAAGAAACTATAAAAGGGATCAACGAAGGCAATTGTTAATCATCCAGGATTTGATATTTGATTTGAAGAAATTTGTTGTGGGAATGAAGAAACCTAGGGTTTCTGCAATTTCTGCATTTGTTGATTGGTGGGAACGAAAACTCTCATTGATTGGCATGACTAAGGTTGTGAAAGATCTTCCGAAGGGTTGCCCCGTGGATTGGCTTCATCCAAGAGTCAACATTGTGCTTCATCAGATTTACAAGAGAGATCCAAAATAAGAGTTTCATCATCTTTTCAAGATCAAAAGATTGTTTTCGGGTATGAATGCTTTCAATATAATTTCACGACATTAATAACTCTAATATAATATTATATTTGTGCTTCAGCAATTCCTTGTTCTGTAAATTTCATGCATTATCTGGTGAATATTTCAAGAAAGCTTTCAAACACGAAAGAACATCAAACCAGCAGTTGCAAAACTAGCTCAGGGAGAACTAGGGTTCTTATAATGGTATCAGAGTCGTTTTCCTGCCATCCTGTGCTAGTAGAAAAAATTTCAAGAGTAAAAGAATATTTACAAACCTCTAGGGTTTGAAGAAGTTTTCAAGAGTTTAAAAAAAAAGAATTCGCAGTTGGATGCATCTTCAAATTTCTGCATAATAGAATTGGTGTTGAATTATATTTACGAATTACTTTATTAAGGATTCAGAAAAGGACAAACAGATAAGACAAATAGAGTTGCCAGTAAAGACAAATCTGAAGGAAGAAATATATATTGATTCGATTTTATAGAAATCGATTTGGTTGTTTTCAGGCAAAGGGGTCTGTTGTTTGCTTGTGAAAGACTTTACCATTTTAAAGGTAATATTCAGGCACACGACTTCATGACAGCTATCTTTATTTGTTAGTTCTAGTGCCACTAGGAGACAAAGAGCATATTTTAAAGTGAAGAAAATTGTTGCAGATACGACACAATTCAAGAAAGACAAGGACCCGTCAGGAGGCTACTTGGACTAAATCGAATTCAAAAAAAGACAAATCGTAACTTAATAAGAGATGGAAATCGTATTAAAGCAGAAGAGACGAATTTATTATCTTTGGAGGGAAATCGTGGCTTAAGACCAAAGAAAATAGATTGCTTCGGGAGCTGCTTGGGTATAGCCAAGCCATAGGATCTAATATTCGCCAGCACAGGAGTTCAATAAGACAAAATTGAAGAAAAGGCAGGTATAAATTGTATTTCTGAAGACGCCACATCATCAGATATATGAGGAGAAACATTTTCAAATGAGACAAGTTTTGTAAGCCACGTTTGTGAGAGAAGTCGTCATTTTCAAAGACGGGTTTATTACTAGAGCCTCTATCTGTTGGACACGTTCTTTATTGGTGGCGCCAAACATTCTATCTTCAACTACGTACATCTCCAGGCAAAGACAAGTGCCGCTAGCTGAAAGGAGTATGCATCAGGATGAAGACGTTAGCCAAGGTGCACATTGAGGACATCGAATCAGGTTCTGCAAATTCATTGTATAATCTCTACATTTATACTTGCATTCATTTAGGACTGAGTTGATTATCATATTAGCATTATAAGTCGTCTTTCTTATTGAAGAAGGCAATTGTTTGACCAAATGCCTTTATACTGTAACTGTCATTCTCAGTCACTTGAGTCTTGAAGTTGGCTTGTCATATGTTTGAGGAAATACCTGTGTATTGTAACAGCAAGTTATGAGTTTGTAAGAAGTTGAGTTCATGATATCATGCTTGGAAGCTTGTATACAAAATGTCTGTAGAAATGCCACTTTGTTGTAGATGCATAATTTTCAATCATTATGTTATCTTGCATAATTTTCAATCATTATGTTATCTTGAAAATTTGCATTTTTAATTGCAATCATTAGCTTGTTTAGTCGAGTCGTTTATGCATTCCATTATCACATCAAGAGAAAAGCATAACAAGAAAACATCAAACAAAATCGATTACCAGTTGAAAGTACTTGCATGATAACTGTTTGACAAAATGCAATCTGTCAAACTGAGATAAACACCAAAAATATCATCCAACTCTTGGGAGATACTTCAGTAATTAGTACTCATCTTTAGCAGAACTCAGTTGGAAATCAGCTACATATAGCAGGTGTAGAAAAGGTTACATCAATGGCTGCCTTTAGCCGGTATAGAATTAAGGATGGAAGATTGTTACCTACCTTCCTTCCTGCTCTACCAAAGAATGAAAAGGTATCTAGTATGGAGAAAATAATGAAAGACCTTGAACAAACACAACAACAGATTAATCATAATTTGCAGCGTTTAAAGATACAAGACATCTCTTCCTTTACACAATTTTTGGGTATACCGAATAAGGATGAAGATGACTTAAATTTTTCAAGTCCATATAAGCAGCGGAAAAAGAACGAAATATCGAAGGATAGTAAAGAAAGCATTGGGAAAGGTGAAGAGTTAAATGTGCAAGAACAAGTAAAGAAAGAAGATTTGTTTCAGCCTATCCATGCTCATGATAAGGACAAAATTCAGTCATGTGATGAAGGCATTGACATTCATAAGGACCATGAAGTTGAAGAAGACACCATAATGGCTCAGCCACTTGCAGGGTATGCAGAAGAAAGGAAAGAAGATGCGTTACGATTTGACTTGCATCCTAAGGAGAACAAAAATCAGTTAGCTTATGACAGCCCTATGGTGGAAGAACAGAAAATTGATGTTATTAGCGCTCAAGAAATTGTTATCAATCATAATAACAAGTCTAATTTTTATGACAGCAGTCTTTCCCTTGAGCGTAATGATGATTTAGAAGTCATGGCAAGTTCAGAAAGTGTTGTGGGAGAGGCCTTTAGTATTGGCACACAAAATACAAGTGTCAAGAATGAGGATTGTATGGAAAATTCGACCCATCACAGTTCTGATTTTCATGACAGCAATGATGAAACTTTGCATCAGCATAAGACAGCAGTAACTTCACATGTGCAAAATGCTTCTATTGAGTTGTCACGTGAGGGACTCAAGAATTGGGTACTAATGGTGCATTGAGTGATGTGGTTTCATGTCATGATGAGTCTGATTTTTCAAATAAAACCTTAGAAAACAAAACAGAAAATACACTTGATGGCAATGAATCTCAGGATAATGTTTTGAATGGACATGCAGTTACATTGAAAGCAGAAGTATGCGAGGAAATTGTTTACTTTGCCAATTGAGCCATCCTATGAGGTACACAGCAGCAGTACCTTTGATGATATTGTGTACAAAGTTGATAGCACACATGATGCTGCTTATCAATTAGTGAGTGATGATGATTCAACCTCATATCATAGTGCAGATTCTAAATTAGAAAACTTGTATGGGAGTGATAAGTTCCAAGGTCCTCATCATTTGGTAGGGAAACTTAAGGTTAATGACTGAATGATCGCTACCGCCGTAGAGCATTTTGATGTTGCTCGTCAAATGTTGGCCACCAATGGTCGAAGTACTTCCGGGACAGATTTTCATGCACTTCGAGAAGCAATTGGAAAAATGAAACAGAATTACCTACAGCTACTTGCAGATAGAGAACATCTTCTCAAGTGGGATTGCAACTGTCATGATGCATTGAAGAGAAAGGAGGAGGAGGTTGATGAGCTCACTCATGAGCTTGAGGTGACTATGGATTCTTTGAAAAGCACTCAATTGGCCCTTCAAGAGTCACAGTCACAGATAGAGGAGCTTACCGTGCAATTGAGTTGGCGCAAACTTCACCATCTTCTGATATAGTTCAGGTTTCCATGGCAGCAGTTGGTAAGGAGCATGTATCTATGGATCTTGGTTGTGAGCAGGTTGAGGATGTGGTTACATCCATCACGATTACAGGTGCAAATGGGATGAGTGCATTGGTTGAGAGTTGCGGGGAACCACATGTTGCACCAAGCTCTCCTGAGGTTAGCCCCATGCCAGGTGATGCAGAACAGATTATTGATAGCTCTTGTGACATAGTAGTTGATTCACCAGAGAGTTGTGTGACAACTCACGACACTACTCCATCTTTTTCACAGGAGATGTACAAAGTATCATCTAGGTGGGAGATCGGGTCTTATGTTGATTTGTTTCCCTCTCCTGGAAGCAAATCAGACATTTCACCCCATGCAGTTGATTATGATCGACAGTTTGTCAAGCCAATTTATTGTTTCAGGGACTTAGAGATGGATGATTCAGATCAGCACGGAGTGATTGTGCAATTTGTGAATAACCCCTTATTTGAGTTTGATGGTGGTTTGTCCTATGATAATCCACTCTTCGAGTTGGAAGCCGATCACACTCCTGATACTAGTTCAAGGTTGAGCGATAATCGCAGTGTTTGGGATCATTCTAGTGCATCAAGATTCCAAACAAGGCTCATGAAGGAGTTTTACAGTGTGTACATGGTGAGGAGTGCCGGCAGTTTTTCCTTTGATCCACTTGTACATGATTTGAATTCAATGCACAATTCTTGCGCGCATGATGATTCTCTTTGCATGATCAAGGGAAGCCAATCATTTTTGTGCTCAGAGTTACCATCTTCAGAAGATGAGACTAGAGGCTGCAAGAATTTGACTCAGTTGTTTGCAGGGGATTACTTTCAGGATCAAAGGATGGACTACCATCAGGTATGTGAGTACTTGACAGAGTTTTCCACTTTTGGGTTTCAATGGGAGACAGGGCTTCCTAGAGGTTATTGTGGTAGTGGGCATGATGGCTTGGTTAGTCAGCACATCCATGGGAGTCTAGCAGGGAATGCAGATAGTTGCTCTGTTACAGACACTTTCAGATGTTCACATTTCCATAGTACAGATGGATGTGTGTATAGGTTATATTGGGATCCAGCTGGTGACAGAGTTAGTGTTGCAGTTTGGATGGGTCCCATGGGTTGGCTTCACCACATCTGGCATGGTGAAGTTGAGACCAGTGTTGAGCAGTGAAAGTCTGAGGGTGCTTTACATGGAAGACTTCTATTCTGGGTTTAGGATCCAGGTATATTACGTTGGACACTCTCCAATATGTTGAGGGATTCTTTGTGTGCATCAAGGTTTCGGCATGGGTTCATTAGGGAGTATTGTTGCATGTACATGGTGTGGTGCGTTTGCAGTTTCACTTCAAGTTCTCATCGTACATGAGTTGGGTCCGATGCACAGTTTCAGTGTGCATGGTTTGGACAGTAGGTTTGTTGTTTATGTTTGCGCAGTTGAGCTTACGTTGGTGTTGCAGCAATTGCATTTCTGTGTGGGACATTTCACAATCTTCCTTTGGACCTCCGGTGGAGTAGAGTTTCTTTGCAGTGGAGATTGCTTGGCGACAAGCAATTTTAGGGAGGGCGGATTGTAATGTCCCCATTTTTGTGAGCATCAGTTTCAGAGGGATTAACATATTTCCTGACCCTCGTAGGCTGTCATGTCCCCTTCTCAGTGACATCTCTCGGAGTACAGGATTGGCCTATCACACGACCCTCGTAGGCCGATAGACGGGATAGAGGGTCACTTTGGAGCTTGGCTCAGCTTCAGTTAGCAGAGATTGATCGGTAGTCTTTCGTTTTGGCTCGATCGGAGACGTTTTGCAGAATTGCTATTTTTAGCAGTTCCTGGCAGGCAGCGTGGGACCCCTGCTATTTTTAGCAGTATGGCTTGGGCAGTATTCGGAATCACTTCAGAGTTCGTCAGCGTCAGACGGATCAGTCATCGGATGATTAACGAGGAAGATATTAATATTTAATTATATTGATTAAATATTAATTATTGATGATTATAATATAAAGTTATAATAGTAATATTATAACTTAAGTGATTTCTCATTGAGGGGTGCGCCATCATCAGGAAAGGGGGCCAGTTTGGCAATTAAAAATTATTATAAAATATTTCACAGAGACTATTGAATTATTAAAAGATTAAAATGTGAATATTTATTTAAAACCCTATTTTTAAGGAAATCGCACTTTTCAGCATATTAGAGGATTTGCCTTGGGTTTTGAGCCATTATGTGATTATTGAGAATTGAAATTGATCAACTTTGATCTGAGCAAGAAGCTTTAGGGTTTCAAGTTCGAATTCCTTGGGGAACGAGCCATCTCCATCGGAAGCAATTCAGAGGGTGTGAAATACCACTTGATTTATTGCCAGCAGAGGTTTTCTCATCTAGAGGAAATCACAGAGCTTCAGAGAATTGATATCTTCAGAGATCTTTCAGTGTTTGCACTCAGAATACCTTCCATTCATCTAGGCGTCCATAATCAGAGATTCTGGAAAGCTACAGGGAAGCCGTACAAAGTCATTAATTGCTGTCACAGCCATACAATCTGTACTGTACAGGCCGTACCATCTAGGAAGGGGCGTATTTTCATAAGGAAGCAAATCGCCTTGCATACTTGACTTATGTCTTCACCAATCAAGGCGTCCACAGTCCAGGCATCATTTGGCATCTTCAGACAGAGGGAGAAGTGGATTTCGCTGCAGCCGTACCATTCTCAGCCTTCATTTATTGCTGCTACAGAAATCAGGTTTTTAATAAAATCATTGCTTTTTCACCTTGCATGTAACTGGGTATTTTTGTAATCGTCTTCAGATTCTCTAATGAATAAGCTTCTGCCATACATTCAGTAGTTTCAAAGTTAGAAGATTTTTATTTGCTTCAGTATTTGCCATACATTCAGTAGTTTCAAAGTTAGAAGATTTTTATTTGAATTTATTATTCTTTTCAAGCAAAATCGCATTTTACCATATTTATGCAAAAACTCAAAAAACAAGCAAAAACATCAAAAACTTCAGAAAAAACCTAAAAACAGTCAGAGATAGAGATTTTGGGGAAACTAGGGTTTCTACAGTGGTATCAGAGCTAAATCCTGCCATCCTGAGGGTTTAGCCATCACATGCAGCCAGAGGAATTTGATACATACAGGTACTATACTCGCAGACGTGCCTTGATTGAAAGGCAACGCAGTTTGAGCAGGCAGCCAGAAATCATGGCTGACAGGAATGACAGAACAGATAGGACAGATGTACCTAGGACAGAGATCCCACAGAATAACAGAGATCAGGACGATCCAGAGGTCTTGCTTGCACTCAGAGATCTTCGTGCAGGACAATGTCATTCCGATGATGTATTACAGCAGGTAGCAGTAGCACTGCAGAGATTGGGTAGCTCGAGGAGACCGTCACCACATCGTGACGATGACAGGAGTGATGCAGAGTCACGGAGAGCTCCTAGGACAGTGTCACGGACAGCAGATAGGCCTACTAGACCTACGTTCACGAGACAGGAGCCCGATGAGGCTGTACCAGATGAGGATCATGAGGAGTTGTTCGCTGATTCGCTTATGGCAGCGAACGAGGAATGGGAGTTGATACCTCCTGCAGTCAGAGAAAGGCTTTCTTTCGACCGTTTTGTCACTCAGAGACGAGAGCATCAGAGAGGTCGTCAGGATTGGAGACCCAGATACCAGAACAATGATTTGAAACATGCAACAAACAGGCTGAATCTGGTGATGTTCGATGGTAGTGGGAAGATGACAGCCCAAGCTTGGATTAGCAAGCTTGATACATTCCTCACTTTGCGTCCAATGGCTGAGAGAGACGCTATTAGATATGCTACACTGCACCTCGAGGGAGTTGCCTATGATTGGTGGCACCACGGCATGGTGACGTTACATCATGACAGGATCACTTCATACCAGGAGTTCGTAGACAGATTGGTTGAGAGGTTTGATAGGAAGGATCCGGAAACCTACTTCAGAGACTTGGCACAGTTGAGGCAGAGTGGCAGTCTTGAGATTTATATCAGTGACTTTCAGAGGCTATCCGTCATGGTTCCGAGCATATCAGAGAGGAGATTGGTAGTACTCTTCATGGAGGGTTTGACAGAGCCACTGAGAAGCTGGATCAAAGCCTTTGATCCTCCATCATTACAGGAGGCAATGAAGAAAGCACGGAACATGGAGTTAGCAGCCCCGTCGAGTAGATTCAACTCCAGAGGTTCTTCATCGTTCAGAGATAACAAGGGCTTTAATAAAAATAAGGATAAATCTGATTATAACAAAGAAAAATCAGATTATAAAAACGATTCAAAAGGTAAATCAGCATTCCCACCTTTGGATCGTGAGGTCCTGAATGACCTTCGCAGGAAGAAGCTTTGCTTCTACTGCAAGGAACCATATGACGCCAGTCACGATTGTCCTCTAAGACCTAAGGGCAAGGCAAATCGTGTGATGTAGGCGTATTATGAGGACTCCGAATCAGAAAATTCCGAACAGCAAGAGCATTCAGATGATTCAAAGTCAGAGGCTCCAGAGCCTCGAGCAGAGATAGAGCCCGAGCTTCAGGTACAGGAGGCCCGTTTATCTAGCATTCAGCAGGAGGGTTCTTTCAGGCTGCGTGGTGTGTTAGCAGGACAGAGGGTCATTACCCTACTGGATACAGGAGCCACGCATAACTTCATAGATGCTAGGTTCGTTGAGAAACGTGGACTCATCACTGAGGAGTTCGAGGGCATCAGAGTCAAAGTGGCAGATGGATACACTTTGAGGTGCAAGCGCATGATTAAGGATCTCCCTTTACGCTTGAACAACTATGAGTTCAAGGCAGATTACTATGTTGTTAATATGGGAGACATTGATTTGGTCTTGGGAATGAAGTGGTTACACTCATTGGAGGAGGTCACACTTCGTCTCAAGGACATGGAGATCCGTTTTGAGGTCGACGGGAAGACACACATACTTAAGGCAATACGGGACAGCAACCTTAAAACAATTTCTTTTCGCCGAATGGAGCGGCTCATGCGTCATGACATGGTAGAGTGGGCTGCCAAGTGTCATTTAGC
>VDFB02374539.1:0-44559 GCA_007258455.2 Sequoia sempervirens | reverse complement strand
TCCAGAATTTGAGTTATCAGTTACAAAACATATAGGAAAGAGAGAACATCAGAGTATTATGTTTGGTGTTTGGGTGTATGTCATAGCCCTGTGAGCTTGTAACCTTGGATTTCTTGTTGATGGTAAATTGGAGGCATCGTGCGTCTTGATGGAATTTTCCTACATTGAGTTTCTCTAAGGTAAATCTTTCTGTTTAATTATGTGTGTACTATTACAAGTTCCTTTTCCATGTTCATATGTCAAGTTTTGATTTTTAATATAGCTTAGGGAATATAGCCACTCTTTTCACAAATATTCCTAATCATTATTTTTATAACTTTAAAACTTGAAACCATATGAATCAGCAATCAAAAAGTAAGAGCAAACATTAGACAAGATGAACACCGATATCATGTGGAAAACCCTTTCAGGTTAAAAACCACGGCAAAACAATTGCTTTCATTAACTTCAAAGGGCACCAACCCAGGAGACAACAATCTCCAGATTAAAAAGTGAGTACCAACTCACTGGAAGCACCAACTTCCTTGAAGCACCAACTTCGAACAGCTCAAGTACCAACTCCAATGTGAGCACCAACTCACTGAAAATTTTTACAACACTGCAACTCTGATTTCAAATATAATCTGCACATCAACTGAAAGGCTCATGTTCGCATATGTAAACTATGTTCAAACTCAGAAATCTTTTTGCTCAAGAACTCAACTTCATCTGAAACAGCACCTCGATCCTTTCTCTGCATCTTAACATTTTTGAAAACTTTCTAACACCCAAAACAGAATCAAAAACTTCTCCAAATTGAGACCACCCACACCTTAATGCAAGAATGAATCTAACACTTATACAGCACTTCACTCATCTAATTCCACTGATGAAGAATACAAAACTTCTAAAAGTAATGTCTTGGCTGAAGCATAGAATGACCCACATTGGTCCACATACATTTCAGTCAATGCCTTTGTATGGCATAACCACAACAACCAGAAACTGAAGTTACTTATGCTCAGACAAATCTAGAACGGCAGACTCCAACATCATAGTCATTCTTCATGACTTTTCCCAAATAAGCTCACACAGTGCTAACACCTACAGCCCAAAACGCATTTTTCAAAACTATTCACAATGAGAGAGAGGGTTATCAACATGCATCACATCTCCCATAAAAACTGAAACCGCTTCAGAAAATAAAGAGGCCACTGCACTTCACATTACCCGTGCCTTCAAATGATGGCAGTTAAACCTCTCCGAAAGAGGCAAAGCCATTAACTGAGCACGACTCATTCTGAGCAAATCCACAATCACGCCAAATGGTCCATGTCTCACAAAATCAACTAAAAATGAGTGCCAAGTATTATCATGGCGAGTACGGCAAGGGGGACTGTTTCTGCAATCTTAAACACTTACACAACTTTGTGAAGAATAAAATCCATACGGTTAAAATGCACGCTACTCCAAATAATAACAATGGTGCCAAAAAAATAATTGCACACACCCAAAAATGTAAAGGTGAGTGATAAAAATGCTGTGACCGCATCCTTCTCTAGCCTCCCCACTTGAAGAATCTGCAGCTAAAATAAAATGGAGCTGTCGGAATTAAAAAAAAAGGCGTTCCACATTAATACACAAAAATACACCAAAAATCATACACACGGCTTTCAACAAACATGGTTGGCGTCTTCCATAAAGAAATGTGATGGCTCCGTAATCTTTTTTGAATCCCTCATAAGTATCACAATATGAGTGAGAGAATAATAATCTTATTCCACATACTTAATTTCTGAACTTGTAAAAAGCATATCAATAAAACAGAGCGCACACCCATGTACAGGCTCAAAATAACTCAGAGCGGCTTCATACTCATATTCACATTTGAAATTGTTCGATATAATATCTTCAGCATTCTAAACCTGTTCAGTGCATTCTAATATCTTCAGTATTCTAAACCGATATAATATCTTCAGCATTCAACATTGATCACATTCGATATTGAGCTTCAACATAAAGCAAGACGTATTAGAACCTCAAATCATCTGGAACATAAGTGGCGCATAACTTAGACTTTTCAGAAAAAGAGTCTCAACACTGCTAGGCAAAGCTTTCTAGATGGGAGGAATGCGAAGCAGTAAACTGAACATCTGCCTTGAAGAACCACTGTGAAGCCTTAAGGCAAGTCTTCTGAACCTTAACCAGCACAGAATGAAATGCCAATCCTTTAACACATAATGACAAAATATTCAACACAATGCATATCAAGGTGTGCTCAAACTCTCTTAGTTCAGCTAGCTAAGAGAAAAGACTCATTAATCTTAGCATTAAATTTGCATTGCTTATCTTTATATTTCTGATTCAGTCTTCAAAAATTCTGAAATGCACTAATCAAGAACATCAGCCAATGATTGACTTATTTTAGTTCTTTAAGAATCCTTTTGAAGAGCCTAACCACATGTGACCCAACAGAGTTTGAGCATAACATTCATTTGCTACCAAATGCCTCATTTCCAAGCACTTGTCTGCTTAGACAATCCTTAATGAAGTTTAAGTTACAAAGAAACTCAAGCATGTTGGTTAGCAAGATATTTCATTGCATGCCTAAAGACGATATGAACTGGCACAAAAGGATTATTGAGGACAACATGGTAATTTAGTTGTCATGACAGTGACATATAGTAGTAATCTCTGAACGGTTGCACCACAAAACAAAAGATCATAACGATTTGCAGCCCCAATCCAAGGATAAGTTGTTTTTCTTTCCAAACAACTGAGAATCATACATGTTGTGCTTCATGATATATCTTTTCTATAAAACAAAATATATTGGAGATTAAATAAAAATTACAAGTGTCCCAGCACTGGTTGGTACTCAAAACAGATGTATTGGCATTTGTGCCATAGAATTATGTTTACAACTCTAAATTGATATGCCCAAAAGCCTTAGAAAACAAACAAGAGAGCAGTGGCCGGGCAATACTTGGCCTACAACTGAAACACAAATGACTGTGATAAACTTCCCTACATCCCTCACTACTGTTTTCATCCCAATAATTGTTCAAACAGAAACTGCACACATTTCATTTGGATTAAATACAGTTGTGGAAAGCATCTGCATACAATAGTAGAAAGAAAGTGTATAGTTGTTGAATGACCGTATAAAGTTGTTAAAGACTGCATACCATAGATTTAAAAATTGACTCATGGATCTACCCTTTACATCAACGGCCAATTGTGTCTCTAATATGGTTGCAGTCATAGATTAAAAAACTGAGTCCTGGAACTAACAAGTTAAAATGGTGTTATGCCCTTAATCCCATAGTGTGTGTAGGATTATGAGTAGTTGCTTTGTGGCTACCTTAACTCTTAATTAAGTTATATGATCATTAAGATAGTCTTATATAGCTAGTTAAGTCAGCCTAGGTGACATCCAAGGCATAAAGTATGGTATTATATAAGAGCTAGTCATTAGTTTATGATCATCATATTGTGTATTGTGTTCTCCTTGGAGACTTTTTGAGGTTTGCTACATCAAAGTGGCTTATTATTCTCAAGTATTAGCACATATTTCCTATTATTTTCTTCTCTTGTACAAGTTATTTCATTACAAGTGGTATCAAAGCATGATCTTGGCACCCAAAAAGCAAGATACAAGGAATGGAATGTATCAAAGCCTCAATTCAAAAGATACCATTCTCACAACCAAGGGAACAACCACAAAACCCATAGAATCAAGGTGAATCATGATGACAAGCCGATCACAATCTAAATGATAGAACTCATACAAGATCTTGGAACTTGCTACTAAAGGTGGGTATACACAAGTTAGAAAAAAAAGATCCATTGAGTTGGATAAATCAAATGCAGAATTTTTTTGATGTGCATCAAACTCCAAGTGAGCAAAATATGACAATGGCTTCCTTATATCTAGAATGGGAGTAATTCATTTGGTACCTATTGATGGCTACATGTGCAAAGGAAGGAAAAGGCTCTCACTGTCAGATGATCAAATTTTACAAAGAAGCTATCATCATGTTGGCGTTTAAATTCGCACCTCTGGAATGCGGATTTGAAACGGACAGCTATGCACAGATAAACTGCTCTTCAAATTAGGAGGGGAAGCTCCCTCTCACTAATGGTGTTGAAAGAAAGTAAACTAAGAACTCAGTTGCCTATCTTTTTGATCAGCTAGAGCACAAGGTTTATAAAACACAAACGCCGCAGCTGAGATTTTCTGATTTAAGAACTTCAACTACGACTAACTTAAGCTAAAGACGTTCCTAACCTCTCAAGTAATATGCAGAGCGAGAGAAGCTAGAAATTAACAAGGTAGATTTTCTGACATAAATAACGGAAATCTGAGATTTTGGACCAAGGCAAAGGAGGCTCGTGATTTTATTACTCAAATCTCTAGAACAAAACCCACTTCTAACATGCCTGGAACAAGAAATTGCAGCTAAAGAGGCTTGCAATCTTGCTCTTCACACAATAGAAACAGCAATCACACTAACTCCTTGTTGGCTAAAGAGGCTCAACAATTTGCTTATCACAACACAATTGAACAATACTTGAGTAACAAATAGAAGGCACAATAGGCTCAGCGTTCTGTTATCACTAGCATGGTTAAAAAAAACTAATGAGCAAAGGCTCTTATTTATAGACAAGCAGAGGAGTAGGGAACCCTAAAATCTCCTTGCTTTCACAATCTAGGGCTTGCTCAACAAGCAAGCTTTATTACTAAATCTAGAAAGAAGATAATATTTAACACCTAAGAAAGCGGGAAAAGCAGGAAACGCCAACTATTACATTTATCTTCTTTCTCTTCTTCAAAGAATGGATAAGAATCGTTCCAAGAATAGAAAGAAAGCGGAAAGAAAGCTTCTAGATGAAAGCTGCTTTAAATCTCAATCATATCCGCTAAAAAGCAGGAAACTGGGTCCTGGTCAGGTGCATTGATACTATCTCGGGCAATATTCCGATCCTCCAAGATCTCTTCGCCTTTTGTGACCAAACTTAGAGAATCCTTCACTTCTTCAACTGCTTTATGAGTTCTATCATCACTGCCCGAAAAGATGACTCATTAATTGATAACTTGGCGGCTCTGCAACTTCGTGCTTCTGACATTTCGCTTGATTTCCAACAGAAGAGTATTGCACAACTCTTTTTTGATACCTTTCCTTTTTCTCATATCACACCTCCTTGTGTTCTTCAGCTGATATGATGTAGTTTTGACATAGTGCTTATTTGGTCTTAAACTCGAGGGGAGTGTACTCCATATTGAAAACCTTGAAGAATGACTGTAAAACTCGCCTATGTTCAGACAAGTTTTGAGCAACTTTCTATTTTTAGAATGTTGGTTTTTCGGCCTCAAACGGACAAATTTTTGGAAATTTTTCTGAGATATGGGTTTTGCTCAAAATTTCGTTGCAATACAACCAAAATCGTCCGTCTTTTGAAAATTTTGAATTTAGACTGAAAAAAGCAGCAAACCCTAATTTCTTCAAATTTTCACCGAAAAAGTTGGCACCTAGGTTTTGTTCAGAATACAATTAGAAATGGACCCAGTTGATCAAATTCAAAAAACACTGATGGCTGAGCGAAAAAGCAGCCAACCCTAGAATTTGAGATTTTCTTGAAAACGCTGTGATATGGGTTTTCTTCAGAAGACTGTTTTGAGAGGACCCAGATGATCAAAATTTGCAAACTCTGAAGATTTCACTGACATGCAAGGAAAAAGCAGCTGCTGCAACTTGATGAACTTCTCCAAAAATTCTTCAGAAGAATGGGATGAAGAAACCCAAATGGCTGAAAATTAAAAATCTTTGACCTCCTTCAAAAATTTGATTTTCTAGATGAAAAAGAATGAAAAAGCAAGGTCTTATGTTGCTGATCTGAAAATTATTCATGAAAATCAGCAACCTTGAGCTCTTGAATCTTGAAATAAAACCTCAAAGTTGCTGCTCCACTTTTCTTCTTTGGAAGCTACCTGCAAAAATGATGAAAACTAAAAGGAAGAGATGTCTTAAATAGATTTAGGGCTTGAAATAGATTTGCTTTCTTTTGCTTTAATCTTCAAACCCTAAACTCAGCTTGTTCGATGAATTTACACATTCGTCTTTCCCTTGCCATTTTGAATCTTTGAAAACTTTGAAAATTCTACTAAGGCATTGAAAGTTGGGCGCCCTTCTTGGCTAGGGGCGCCCATTTTCTCCAAAGTTAGCCACTTTTTGAGAATTTTCAACTTTTCTTCCATTTTGACCCCTGGTTTGACCTTAATCTCTGGCTTCCAGATTGATCCGATGAACGAGTTGGATGATTCATCGCGTAGCCTGACTGATTCTGAGGAGATTGTTCTAGAGGCGCCTCTGGCGAAAAACTTCGTTTTGACCTTCAAATTCATGGGAGCCTATTTCTTCCAGGGGCTCCAAACTTTCACAGTGTTACCCATTTTTGCATGATTTTCAAGTTCTTCATTCCCTTTGATCTTCTTATGAAATCTCGATTCCGGGAGCTACGCTGATCAGATCGATTGGTTGACAGGTTCACTGGATAGCTTGGCTGAAACTGATGAAGTGATCTTAGAAGCCGCATAGGTAAATTCCATCATTTGAAGCTTCAAAACTTTGGGTGCCCTTTCTCTCCAGGGGTGCCCAACTTGACCATACTTAGAATATTTTCCACTTTCTTCATCAACTCTGTTCTACAGATGATCTCGTTGAATTTGGAGTTCCAGGCACCGGATTGACTGACGACTGGGCTTGTTGCGAAGTTGAGAAGATTCTGAGAGGGGCCTTCTGAGGATCTCTTTGCCAAACAGTTGAATTTGAGGCACCAAAAGCTTGGGCGCCCCTGGCAAGTTGGGGCGCCCAACTTTGTAATGTCCCAATTTTGGCCATACACTCTTCTTTTGGATTTAGCCTATTTCTGGAAATCCGTAGGCTAAGCTGAAATAGAAAACTAGGGTTTCCTCTTTCAGATACTGCTTAGTTGGCGTTCAGAGGATGTTGTGCAGACTTACTATTTATAGCAGTTTGCTATTTTTAGCAAGTCTATCTTTTGGCAGTATCTATCTAGCAACAATTCAATCCTTTGCAGTTCAGTGTTCAGTTTGGCATTTGTCAGTTTGCTATTTTTAGCAATTCATCAGTTGTAGCTTGGGCATTGTATTTGGTTATCTCCTTGGACTGAGTTTCAAACTTAGTCAATTTTCATGTCTTGAAGTTGTACCCCACGCCTAGGCTTGATGACTTCAAGTTGTTTTAAAGAAGGGGACATAAAGGGGTCAAGTGAGCATTTAATTATTTAATAAATGCTTTATTGTTGCAATATGAAATGGATGCCTAAAGGGAAGTTGAATGATATTTTATTATTTCAAAAAGTAAAAGGCAAAAAGGTGGCGTCCCTTTTGGAAGTTGAAGTGATTCAACTTCTTGGAATTTGAAGAGTTCTTGTTGCTTCATTTGCCAACTAAAGCTTATATATTGCTGCTGTTTGAAGAGCTGATTATCCAATATTTTTATGTTAATGATATGCTGTCGAAATGACAACTTGTTTAATACTTCGAGGGATGCTTACCTCCTAGTTCCAATCCAATTTCGTGTTTGAAATACAACACCTAGTTGGTCATTTGTTGCTTCTCAAATCAAACTAGCAGATTGAGCTCAATAGTTGAAGATTTTGATGAAATTTCCAATTTTGAAGTTGCTGATACAGTCATAGCTGAAGGTGGTTTTTGCATACAGCTTTTGGTATGAATTTATTTTGGTTATGGGTATTTGATCATTGCATTTCTATGATAATGGCGACCATATTTGGAGGTTTTCAGATTTTAATTCCAAGTTTCTGATTTTTCCAAGAGAAATCGCCCCTCTACAGGGCCGTACCATCTCATGAGTGCTTTGGGATTCGTGCAAGAATAATATCTTGAGTTTTGATGCAGTTTTGTAGTTTGAGTTTGGGCGCCATCCTCCTAGAAGGTCTTTGCAAAACATTCCAGCTTATTCGGAGGTATTTAGAAGGAGTTGTGATCATTTTTATGAGTTTGCTGTTTGCTGATAGACATTTCCAGATTGCAGATTTTTATATCAGACTTGTTAGTTTTTGATATAATGCTGGTTTGAGCTTCATTTTTATATCATTATTGTATTGTAAGAGTTAGAGGAAGTGTTACTCTAACCATTGATGGATTTGGAAGCATATATTTCTTATTTGCAGCTGTTTGATTCATTGTAAAGCTGATTAGTAGTACTAACAGCTATTTATTTTATTTGCTGCAATTAGTTTAAATTTCATACTCACACGATTGAGTGGTTGAGTTTAAATAATCATTTTTCTTTAATTGTAAGTTTCCCCCACTAAATAAGTGGTTGTGAGGACTGTATTCCCCCCACGTTAATAAGTGGAAGTGAGGATTTAAATGGCTGGCTTGCCGCCTTTAATAATGTAATAATTTTACCCACTTAATAAGTGGAGTATCCCCACTGCTTGTGGATGCCTGCATCAGCAGATGAATTGTAATTTCGGTTCAGTTTATTCCTAATGATCTTCTGACCATATGCTATCACCTCGCCCACATTGGGATCTTGGTGAACATTCTTGGTTAGAGTTACTTTCCATGCTGATTTGCATTTGGAGCTAACGCTAATCAGTGATTGGTTGTTGATTTGTGTGTTAAATTTTGGGAAAAAATTAAGGGGAATATTTCAAACTTCACCAGAGTTAGTCAATTTTTCTGTATTTTCTTCTCTTCTTTTGACTTCCAACACTTGTCAAACCCTCTATTCTGCCCCCTGTATTTGACGACTACCAACTCGGATTGACGTGTTATTGATCTCGTTGGAAAGCCTGTTCTGATCTGAAGAAGACATGTTGGAGGCAGTTTTAGAAAATTCATCTGTTTAAGTTCCCAAAAGCTTGGGCGCCCTTTCTCTCTAGGGGCGCCCATTTGCTCCAGACTTAGTCAAAATTCTCTGATTTTCATCTTTCCTTTCAAACCTTCATTTTGTACTTTCAACTAGATCTGGATTTGACGGAGAACGACAAGTCAGATGCTCTGACGAAGATGCCCGTTGCGAAGCTGCTTGAATTGTGGAGAGATTGAGCACTTTCGCGAACCCTAATTGCTAGATCAGGTGCCTCAAAAAGCTAGGCGCCCTTCTTCACCAGGGGCGCCCAGAATTCCAACACTTAGTCAATTTTTTATATTTTCATTTTCTTCCTTCTGACCACTGTGTAAATCCTCCCTGTTCAGCTTCGAATCCCAGATGACTGGATAATCTGTTGATTGCACCGTCGAACTCGCTGCGGAGCTGGCAGAGAACTGAGCAACTTCAATTTTAGAGCTCAAACCCTAATTCCATCTTTTAGTGCCCTAAAAAAATGGGCGCCTTTCTTCACTTGGGGCGCCCAAGTCTAGCAGTGTTAGAAAATTTTCATTTTTTTAAATCTTCTTCATTTTTCGTGACTGCTCACCAACTCACCTTCTGTCGAATGCTTTGAACGTTGAATCTGACGCCTGGCAGCCGACTAACCTCCTTTAATGACTTCGGAGCTCCTAATATGCTTCTAAAAAAGCAAAATGGACCCAGTAGGGCAAAACTGATTATTTTGAGATTCTAACTGCACCAGCCTGATATTGATGTATTTTGAGCCAATCAAAATCAGTTTGGACCCTAACGGACCAACTTTCTATTTTTAGAAAATTTTGCTAGTATCCATTTCCAAAGAAACCCAGAAAAACCCAGAAAATGTTACTAATTTTAGAAAATTTCTAAAAATAGCAGTTTTCCTAAAATTTAGGGATGAAAAACTGAGATCTGGGTTTTGTAGGTTAAGCTGCTCTGAGCAAACCCAGATTGTCAGATTTTGAAAATTTTGTGTTTTAATCCCTCATGCAAGACATGCACACCGAAATTTTGACCTTTTTGACTGATTTAACAAGACTTTTACTCATTTCTTCAAAATGTCTAAGTGTAACAAAAATTTTAATTTTGGGGTACAACACATCACACTATAGTAATAGTTTGTCAAACAACTACTTCAGCCAATTAGCTATATTACGACATACAAGATCAGTAAAGAATTATATTCTGCAATTCCAAGACCTACCCTTGCAAGAAGAGACAATTACAAAGGAGAACTTGAATGAATTATTTTTAAGTGGGCTCAAGTATCACATCCAACATGAGGTATGCACACCTACTATATCTTATTCTTTTCTCCTAGCACATAGGGTAGAGAAGAAAAAATTAGTTCTTAGAAAGCAAAGGTTCAATGGCATAAGAGAGGAGCTTTTCAACACAAACATTCCCTCAAACCATTAAATTGACTCAACAAATTGAGGTGAAAAAGGCAAAAGGTTTATGTTTTAGTTGTGATAGAAAATACAATACATGACATAAATGTGTAGAAAAGAAATTGTTCTACATTGAAGGGCCAAGTGAGGAAGAAGATGATATAGAAGATATATTAGAGTTTGGCAATGAGCAAGATAAGGAATCAAGAGACCCCGAACCTTCCATTTCATTATATGCACTTCCTAGCATTAGCACCCCACAAACTCTTTAAGATAGCGAGTTTCTTGAAGAAAGAGTGAATAAAAATATTGATAGACTCAAGAAGCACTCACAACTTCAACAAAAAGTTAGTTGTTAATCTCAATTGTTTTATCTGTTACACCATTTCCATGTCTCTAAGTTTGTTAGTGTGTCCTTAGGATACATACAATAATCAATTGTTATTTTGTTTTAGTTTGTTAATACCCGCGAGTGTTTGTTATGGTTTTATTCCATGAATGTCTATGAAAAGGAGTGATTATAGGAGCTCTCCTATAATGTAGGAGATTTAAGTCCTATAAATTTGAATTATGTTTCATTGAACAAAATAATAGAAACAAAATATTATTTTGTGCATAAAATTTGTAGTTTGAGTATTGTTTTCTTGGATTTTACAAACTCTACCCAAATTATGATACTTGTTTCAACAAATTGGATGGAAAGAGTTTCACAAAGACAAATTTTGATGACGTCTTTTTGAAGAGTGCAAATGTTTTTAGCTTTTATTTTTAATTGCAACTTTTATTTGTTTACAGGTGTTAGAGCCTTAAATCAAAATTTTGCACTTAGTGGATGATGAGCAAAATCTAATGTGGTACTTGTATAGGTCATAGAAAAAGCCAAGGAAGCTGTCCAAAACTATTACCAAGGAGATAGAAGAAAATTTGAATCCATTTAGAACATTATTGATTAAAGGTAGAACAATCAATTCCACTAATTCATGCAACTGCATACTACCTTAACCCCAAATGTGTTTACACAAAGGACTTCAAGGCTGAAATATGTTAATTTTCCATGTTCATATGTTCATTTCTCAATTCATGTAATTCATGCAATGTGGCCACTCTTTGAAAAAATAAGTATTTCCTTGTCACTAGCTATGAAATAATCAGTCGAGATTGATAAGATGTATTAATAAAATAGCCTAACAGAGCTAATCACAACTTAATTCTAGGCCATCATTCAAGTTGCAATGAATTTTTAGCTATTCAAACCTCAGCAATGAGTCAAAACAAATAGCAATAAGCAGCCCAATTCATTTGAATGGCAATATGTCATTGCCTATCATAAGAATGCTGGGAAAATCCTGCAAGAACCTGTGCCATCACCTCTTCATGAAAGTGTGAGAGAAAAGAACCACAGATCATTTCTTCATATCTTTGTATGCTTTCCTTCCCAAAAATAGATATCTTAGAAACACCATCAACCACAAACATGACAACATATTTTCTCCAATTAGAACTTCAAAAATGTAAGCATTTTATGAAAGGATGGATTGAAAAAGTTCACATCACCCTAACCCATAGGGGATCAATAAAGATACATCTTTAGGTGATTTAGAATCAACAAGATTCATTTAAGAAATAATCAACTTGCAAGAATGGGTGCATATATGCTATAATGGGTTTTCTAGTCACATCTTTAATGTAATGTCCCCAATTTGAGCCAAATTGATTTGTGAGATTTTAGCTCAGTTCTTGAGTCCCATAGGCTGATTGGTAAGAGAAGGGGAGACTCCAAAGTTCTTGGAGGTCACAGGTTTAGTAATTTAGGATTTATATTTTTGGAAATGAGCCAATTGACAGTATGGATTGCTATGACACTTTTCGAAGTGTTTTCGGACTCCTAGGGTGTTCTCCAAACTTCTTGGAGAGCACGTTTGTTTTTAGTAAGTCACTCAATTGGCTCTGATCATCATCCTACATCTTTAGTATCATCCCAATGTGATCAGAATTTGATTTTGATTCAATTTCAGTGCTTTCCTCAACTTGGTTGAGTTATTGAATAATTAATTAATATTTCACTAATGTGGTCTAATGTTGAGAAATAATAAAAAGGACTACTTAGTGTAATAACTTGTCAGAAAGGTAATGAAGTGTTTTAGAAGTTAGACACCTAGTTAAGGGGGGCTTTGCACATAAAATATTATTATTATTTCAAAAAGGTCATTTTTGAGGGAAAAGGAATTATTTATTATTATAATTTTAAATTGCAAATTCCCTCCAAAAAGCTATAAAAGGAGGTGTTGGGGCTCATGTGTTCATCTTGAAGATTTCTTACACTGTTATGCTATCAGATTGAACCTATGAGTTCTTCCACAATCTTTTAAGGACGAAAACCTTCTTAAGATTTCTGGTTTCAAATTTGAAAGATATTCCCTAGCTGGATTGAGTGTGGTTTCGGTCAGGAATCACCATTGTACTTCAACAGAATTTCAATTGGATTTCAGTATGGAGGTATTTGACATTTTTAAGCTGTTGCTTTTGGGAGTGATTGATGAATATCTTACAAAGTTCCTATTGATGTGGGTTTTGAGGCAATTGGGAAGAGACATGTCTGGCTGTACCTTTTTCGCATGCCAAGCCATACAACCCTCATTGTATGTATAAGGGTTAACGATTATTATTATCTCATATTGTTGTTGTTGGCACCACATAATCATCATTGCAGGTCATTCTTTGAGGACGTTGGAGAGATATCTAGGCTGGCTGTACAAAGTGTACTTGCTGGTTGTACCCAGCAAGGAAGGCATGTGAAATAGGGAATGAAGCGCCTAAGTTTCAGGTAATATTTCTGGATGAATGGGGTCGCCCAAGTCTACTAACCAGTGACCATGTGGGTTGGGCGTTGGGAAATGATGTTTCCACAAAGATAATGATGACATTCTTGAGTTTTGTACCTGCTGTTCCCGAGTGTTACAGACCTGCAACCTTGCTGATCATAGTTATCAGAATAATATGATCACTTTACAGTGTGTTGGGAAGAAGTTTGGGTGAGTCTCAAGGTGTTTTCCAACTTATGTATGTGTGGTGGTTTGCTGAGAGCAAGTTTGCAGCGATCTTGGAGTGTATACTTGCTGTCCAGGTCAGTTGCAGCGCATTTCCAGGCAGTATCAGACCTGCTAAAGCAGACTCCATCTAATGTAGTGGGTTTTCAGACCAGTACCTATGTATACTAGCACCTAATTACAAGAATAAAAGATTTTTATTGTTGGGAAGTGAATTTGGGTTGAGTTTAGAGAGTTTTTGGATTGATATTGGCTGTCCCAGACCTGTAGCAGCGCTCAGGAAAGTTATATCAAATCTGTAGTAGTCTGTTACACTTCCTCCATTCAAGTTGCATTATTTTGGATGCGTCAGGAGTGTGTTGAAAAGCTTGTAGGTGTCTTCACCTTGCTGTATCAGACCTGTAGCCATCAATTTCAATCACAGCAGACCTGCAACAGCTATTATCTCTTATTCAAGGTATTTTCTAGTGGGCATTTCATGATCTGTTTATCTTATGTTTTGACAAATCTCTGGAGTGAATTTTCATCAAAGCACTTTGTATCAGCTCTTTGTATAACCGCTGTTTATCAATATCACTGCAAAATGACAGCAATATATCATTGTTAATGTTTCAAATTGGCAAAATAATAAATTTTTTTTTTTGAGGGTGGTTATTAACTTATTACATTTAACCTAACTGCCTTTGATAATTTTAAATAAACCAACATTACATTTGTTAAAATATTATTCTGCCTGATTTGACATCCTTTGAAGGTATCTATTATTAAGTCTTATGCAATGCTATAAATTATTTTCTGGAATTGTTAGTCAACAAAGTACCAACCCAAAAACAATGTAGTTCATACCAATGGGCAAGATCCTAATAAATCTATTCATTTTATTAATCAGATAAAATTGTTAATTTCTGAAGATGAATGATGTGCTGTAGGAATATGCAATTACCAAATAGATTATGAAAGTTGCAAAACAATAGCCATAACTAAACTAAAAAAACACTTCTTACAAGATATGATTGAAGCATATTCCATGCAGTCTTTGAATTTATGTATTGTGTAGTTTGAAAGTCACTGTTACCCATCCGATCAATGGAAATTTCATCCTCCCTAGCTGAAGAAGGTATAAGAAGAACATTTACAGGCGTATCCCTCCTGCAGGAATATGGGACATTGTTTCATCAAGATGAGTTGCAAGCTGGAAACTTATAGAACTTGAGTTTTAGCTATCTTTCAAACAACATCAACATGCATAATTAATTTTATAAGTATTACTTACAATAATAAAGAGGTAGATTTACTTGCACAGCATTTCTGAGAAATGATCTGAAAAACTTTTTCCAGTTCCCTGCAAAAGTAGGCATCTTCAGTAAATAACAAATTTCAGTACAAAATAGAACTAATTGAGTTTTCCCAATAAATAAATTACTAGAAAAAGTGACCTTTTCAATGAAGAATCCTTCCAAAACTTGAAAATAACTGTGAATGCCATCTCATTTAAGTTGGATTGTATCAATAACAAAACCAGATCTGCTGGTTGTATATTTCCTCCTGCACAAGAAACAAATGAAGAAATTTAACTTGATCTTACCTTGCGTACTGATCACAGTTACTGCGGCAGGTGAAAGATGAGCCATCCTCATAATTTAAAGATTCTGGAATGACTAATTCAATTATGTGCAAGATAAGGAATGAAGTGAACAAAAGAATCTGCTTTGCAAATAAAATTGGATCACTACTAACCTAATGAAGAATGCCTGACATTTGCAACTGCAAGTTCAAGCTGTGCCAAAGTCAGCACATACTCTTTTTCAAGTTGTTCAATATCAATAGCATAATTTGGCTTTCCAGTCTCATCAGCGGTGATTACAGCTGTAAAAATACTCACACAATTACATTCTAAATCGAAACATAGAACAGATTCATCAATTAAAGTTCTTTGTCCACTAAATACAGGTCAATAAAATGATCAGAAGAACATAATTAGTCAGTTAATTTGATCCCTACACACAAAAAAATACCCAGCATACTCTTTAATGACAGAAACTCCTTCAATTCTGATTGTTTCAATGGTCTTGAAGAATGCTTTGAAGTTAAGTACATGGAAAACATAAAACATAGATATACCCATAAATACACAAAGGCAAGAAAACATTATATACATACAAGTCCCATCAATATATTTGCGTGCTCTTTTAGTGGGTGAATGCCAGTCCAATCCATCAGAGCTCTCTTGTAGAGAATCAATCCAAGCATATGCAGGATCGACCAAGTGCAAAGCATTAATAGCAGCACTGAGCCCCTGCAATCTCTCATTCAATGTAAAAGATAACTCCAAGTGCACTCTCACTATACCTTCCTCCTTCATGCGAACAGAATACCTATAAATGTAACCAGCTGCCCTGCGCCAATTGTGGCGATATGTGTGGAATGCATATAGAAGCTTGTAAGGATTTGGTTTTGCTGTTATATCTGAGCACTCTGCCTGAAAAACAGAAGCCACTAATTTAAAAGAACCTCATCATATACACCCTTTCACTTATAGCTAATAGCTAATAATTAAATATGGACATGAAATAAATCTAATGGATTCTTAAGAACCCAAAAGCATGGAACTAAAATTTTGGTAATCATGAATCCCAGGAACTTTGAGTAGCATGTTAGTTATTGGTATTACCTTCCAAACCAATTCTCTCTCTACTCTTTCCAAAAGGCCAACAAAAGGTAGCTCATGATCACAAAGAATCTGAAATGTGAAAAAAACAATGGAATAATTACAGGATGTAATGTTAATAATTTGAACAAACAGCTCAAGTCCATTCAAATGGCAAACACAACTGAGAATTTGAAAATGTACATTGCTTATACATGCAAGTGTGAGTATCAATTTTCCAATTGTAAAACAATATTTCAAAAATTTGAAATTTGTACAATGAGAAAGAAACAGCCAGACATCGATGCCAATGAGATCCACTTACAAAAAAAAAATAATGAAACATGCTAGTGATTAACACAAACCTAATCACCTCACACACATTTTGAGATAAGCTGTCAACAACAGTATATCTCCTCTTAAAATATTAATTCCTAATAGGAGTTTCAGCAGCCATTCAAAATTAAAAAAAAGATTGAAAGAAGTTATTCTTAAATTTAAGAGCAAAGTTGCAGTATTTTTGATGTAGATAAGTATAGGAGTATGAATCACCATGTTCTTGTCTCTCAGCCTACTCAAAACCAGAACCATCTACAGGATGAATGAAAACCTGTGCTATACTTTTGGGACTGTCCAGAATAAGAAAAGACATTAGAGGAAGTGAGACATAGGCTCCCCATAGCTGCCGCAGACACTATGATACCTTCCTTCCTTGACCCATGAACCCATTAAAAAACTGGTCAGTTCTACTCAAGATAATGTATGGGGTGGTTACGAACATGACCATAGTGGTAGAATGTTTTGTCATTGACGTCAAGGTGTGAGCTGCCTGCTTGTCTACTTGGGCTGCTTGAGCTATTTGGCTGCTTGGTTGAGCTACCTGGCTGCTTGCTTGAGCTACCTGGTTGTTTGGTTGAGCTAGTTGCTTGTCTTCATCAGCTACTTGCTAGCCTACTTTGTCAGCAACTTTGCCAATTCAGAGGTGCCAAATCAGGTGTTTGAAAAGTCTAATTATTCTTGCCAAGTTTGCATTGAATGGCCAAATGAGCATTCTTATTTAATCGATGGTTTATTTTGTTGAAGGCTTATGTTTAAATAAGTGTTTTTAATTCCTTGGAGGTCGAATATGTTACGAGACGGCTTCAGGCATATGTTAAATAGCGGCTGATTGTCAGAGGTCTTCAGTTTCTCTATGCAAATCTTTTAAAATTTGCATCGAACATTTCAGATTGAGGGCGGCTTCTTTTTATTATTTGCATTAAGGATCTTCAGCAAAATTTTCTTTGTGAATGCGTTTTTTTTCTACCTGCTATGGTCTTTGAATGAATTGGTGTGTTATTTTTGATTAAAAAAATATGTATGCTCAGACAGTTTTTGGTTGGTATGCGCCTTATTCTCTGCAATGATACAACTGCATTCTGCCTATGTTGTTTTTGGTTTTGTCGTGCCATCATCATATCTGTAGTCGTGCTCAGTTTTTGAAGCCAAGTTGTATACGAGTATCTGTGTGAAATAAAAAGAGGGGACTGTATTACCGTGGTGATTTCTTGAGGTATATGGAGGACCATCTTTTAGTGATGCTCAGAATTTAGTGTTTAGGTAATTCAATGATGCTTAGAATCTGCATGAGCTATGTATTGTCGAGCTGAGTGGGGAGAGACGTCTTCTATGTGAGCAATATGGAATATCATGTCTGGATGTTTTTGAGTTGAATATGTCTTGAGCTAGCATACAGGATATAACTCTCAGGCATTAAAAACTCTGTTTACTTTGGACACGGGGTGCTGGTTGGTTTGTTCTTTGGAGGCATGATTCAATGAATGTTTATCTTGGCATAAGGACAGCATACTGGTTTAAAATATGTGAACCTTATTCATATTCTGAAGGTGCAGTAAAGAACTGAGGTAGTATTTGTGCTGTTTGAAAACCTTTGTAATGGGTGATTTGAAAAGGGTGTGAAGGTTTTAGTGTAAGCAGCATTGATGCATTCTGTATTTTCGAGCTGAGTAAAGAGCCGTGAGAGTTTATGAAGTCGAGAGTTTGATCAGAAGGATTTCAAGTTCTGGACAGTGTTTTTGCCTGCATGTGTTATGTATCAAGTGTTTTAGAAGTCTGAAGTTGGTGCTTCAGCAACACTGGAGTTGGTGCTTCAGTTGGTTCAGGTGCTTCGACATAGAGTTGGTGCTCTCAGTGAGTTGGTGCTTACTTTGTAATCTGGGTCGGTGCCCGTTGTTCATAATAAAAGCAATATCTTGCCGTGGTTTTTAACCCAAAAGGGTTTTCCATGTAATCTCGGTATTCATGGTGTTTATCTTGTTCATGAATGTTCTTAATGTTTTGATTTCTGATTCATGCGGTTTTCAGTTTTAAAGTTTTTGAAATACTGATTCAACCCCCCTTCCATCCCCCCTCTCAGTATTTCCTGTGTGCTCTTCACATAGTGCTTCAGTTGTTCAATTTAGTGGAGGAATACTCTACCCCCTTTCTTGTGTATAGGATCCCCATAGAGCACATCTTCAATGATTGAAATATGGTGTTGGTATGTTGTACCCATACAAAATTTTCCATGTTATGTCAAGTTGCAAGTCACCATTCAATTGTTTCTCATTCATAAGCAAAATCCAAGTCTTTATCCCTTCTAATTATCAATGTTATCATCATAATCAATACAAGTTAACACTTTTGTAGGGCCTATGATGTGAGTATTTCATGCATGTCAAGCAAGGTGAATACATCAAATCCAGATACACAAAAAGGCAATAAGTCTCTAGGCATAGAAATAGACTAATAGTCATCATGGTTTCCAAAACATGTCTTAACAAAGAAAAAGGTACTTGAAGGCAATTCCATGTTGGGAAAATCAACCAAGTGTTGAGGCAAACCCCTAGGAAGTCCAATGCCATGTTTTGAGTCAAAAATCACATAAGTGATAAAGTAATTGCACTTTTCAATGTCAATGACAAATTAGATAAACTTGAGTGAACCAAAAAGCACTTTTTCCTTTAAATTCAAATTTCAATGAAAAAAATAAAATGAAAAAGTTACTTTTTGACACTTAAAAGGCTAGGGCCACCCAAGATGATTTCAATGTCAATGTTAAGACACAACAAAAAAGTGCACTCCACCCCTTGGGCATGCGCTTAGTGACTTAAGTGTCAAACTATCAACTCAAAAACAAAACTAGAGTGTATTCAAGTGAAATATGGTGCCCAAAATCACTTAAGCATCAAAGTATCGAAGTGTTATTAGACCAAAAGGTGCTCCCATGCTTTCAAGTGCACTCTAAAAGGTCCTCATGTCAAAATGTCACTTGCAAATTACAAAGAAAAGTGTCTTATGTTGCTCAAGAGTGCCCAAGGACATCTTGATGTCAAATGTCAATGAGCAAACATAACGAAAAGTGCATCCCATATCCCTAGCACACACCTAGACACTTCAGGACCAAGTTGCTAGGATAAAAACAAAGGAAAAGTAACTTCAAGCTGTCCAAACACACCTAGGAAGGGTTTGAGGTCAAAAAGGAAATTGAAATTTTGAAGACATAAGCTTGGAAGACAAAAAGGGGTACCCTAGGAGAGATTCGAGAGAAAAATGGATAAAATTTTTGAAAAGCACACCTCACAAGTTTTTCCTTTCATTCCCACATTGTCAAAGTGTATTGTAAAGAGGAGGACACCATTGGAGAGCATTTAAGAGCAAGTTGGAGCACAAGCAACAAGATTCTCCAAGATTTCCTTGCAACAACATCGCACTACTCTTTTTTAATCTTCCTTGATAGGTACTCTCCTCGTTCTCATTCATTTCTGATCCCTAAATACTAAGTTTATGACCCTAGTGTACATCAAACATGGACTTTTTATGTCAGCTCTTAACAAACAACTCTCACCAATTAATATTCCCTACTTTAAATGTTTATAAAACCGTAGTATAATATATTTAGAATGACAAAAGAATCAAGTAATAATTATGAAACAAGCCATATACCATGACACCAAGTGCTGCTAGAGAAAACCCTTCAAATGGGTGAAAAACTCCAGTAAGAATATGCTGCTAGGACCTCATCACTATTATCAATATCAATACATAGAGGTTACATCCACAACATGGTTAATTAGATTTGTTTCAATAGTTTGTAGATGTTGATGTTGTAGCCGCGGGCTTCATTCTTCCAGCAATTTATTTAATAAACAATAAATTAAATATAGTCGTTGGCTATTAAATTTATTGGAGCCAATTTTTGTGAAGAGACACCTCTATTCAATTTGTAATGTATATCTTATTAATGATGGCTGACCTTATCTTAATATTCGCCACCTTTTGTGAAAGTTGTATCTCCTTCTTGAGGCTGACCTTTCATCATGAAGAGACGCGTTGTTGTTGATCTCCACATCATCTTGTATAAAGGATGGCACCGCTGCTCTCTCTTCCATTCATTTCATTATTGTTCAAGTGAGTTCACATCAGTAAGGGTTCGAGTTACATCTACAACAAATCGATCCAAGAAGAGGGTCGATATTCATTGAGTGTGGTGTCATTATTGTCAATTCAGATCGGCCTTGTGTTTGGCCTCTTTGTAAAGCATTTTTGGTGCTATTTGATCAATATATAAGTGATATATTGTTGCTGGGTTTTTCTCCCTCAAGGAGGGTTTTCCCAGGGTATATGTTGTGTTAAATTGTTTGAAATTGTTCTATATCTGCTTATTTAATTTCTGATCCTAAAACTAACATGGTATCAAGGCAGGTTTAAGCAAGATCATGATCAGACTCGTATAAGCAGCGTAATCTAATTCTCTTCTTCTCATATTAGTGTGTCTATCTTAGCTTCGAAAATGGTGAATGGACTCAAGGTTGAAGATAGACTCGAAGGTGCCTCTAACTTCACCTCTTGGAAGTTTAGAGTTCTTATTGCATTGGAAGAAAATGAGATTCTTGAGTTCGTGGAGAGCTAAGTACCCAAGCCTTCCGATGAGACTGAGAAGACACAATGGATGAAGAATGGCACAAAGGCCAAGAAGATATTGATTGATTCTATGAAGGATCCCCTTGTGCCTATTATCTCCAAGTTGAAGACTGCTAGAGAAATGTTCAAGACTTTGGAGGGATTGTATGAGATCAATAACACTAGCAGAGCTCTTGCATTGAGGCAATAGCTACATCACATCAAGATGGTGAAAGGAGATTCAATCATCTCCTTCTTTATGAAGGATCAACTCTATGCCATTGGAGACATAATTGATGATCGAGACTTAGTCATGTTGGCACTTAACGATGTTCCTCAATCTTGGGAGCCTTTTATCCAAGGTATAAGTGGAAGATCTAAGCTACCTAAGTTTGATCGTCTTAGAGCAGATTGCATTCAAGAGGAATCAAGGTTGGCAGCAAGGGGTAATGGACAAAGTTCTCACAATGAAGACAATCATGTTCTTGTCGCTCAAACTTCAAAGAAGAAAGGAAGAGAAGGGAGAAAAGGTAACTTCAAGAGGAATAGAGAAAGGAAATTAGATGTTGCTCCTGAATCAAAGAAGAAGAAGGATCTCTCCCATATACAGTGCTTCAGATGTGACAAGTATGGTCACTATGCTAGAGATTGTGCAACAAGACCAAAGCAGCATGCTTCTACTGCGGATGTGGATGATGTCTCTCCTCAGAAGGAATCAAGAGATAACTCAAATGGATTTCTGTTTATCTCAGCCCTATCAAGCAATGTTCCAACCGATAGCAGCACTTGGTTGATTGATAGTGCCGCTTCTCGACACATTATAGGATATAGAGAGCATCATTCAAATTTGGTGGAGAGAGAAACCAACATTCAAGTAATAATCAGAGATGATGCTTGCTATTCAGTGAAAGGTGCTAGACCTCTCTTCACCTAGATTCCAACATCTCTCTTCATTTGAGTGATGTTTTGTTCGTACCAAGTATCAAGAAGAACCTTGTATCAATTTCAGATTTGGAGGACAAAGGATATCAAGTTGCATTTTCTGAGGGAAAAGTTCTTGCTTGGCCGAAGAACTCTAGCATCAAGACAGCCCAAGTAATTGGTGTTCGGCATGAGAGTCTATATAGACTTTCCATTCGTCCAATGCAAGCATTGTTGCATGATTCCACTAGTTCAAGTGAGCTTTGGCATAGAAGGCTTGCTCATCTCCATTTCAAAGCTCTTCCATCCATGGAGAAGATGGTTTCTAGCCTTCTGAAACTCAGTCAACAGCATGATGGTACGTGTAGAGGATGTGCATTGGGTAAGATTACTAAGGGTCCTTTTCAAAGTAGTGAAAATAGATCAAAATGTATTTTAGATCTTGTTCATTCTGATTTGTGTGGTCCAATGTCTGTTGCATCCTTGAGTGGCTTTTGGTATTATGTAATTTTCATTGGAAGCATCGGTGCAATTTTGGTAACCAGTCTCAAAGTTAAAACCACTGTCACATATGAAATTCTTTTAGCTGAAACGAGGACTTTTCCATTGGAAGCATTGGCGCTAATCCGGTTGATAAGCTATTTAAAGAAGGTTGAAAACATGGATAACCACCGTTGGCCTAAAACGGTTATCAAGGAGATGCTAGATCGTAGGAAGAAAACTTGGATGAAACAGAACCACAAGTGGATGAACAAGTGGGACATCAATCTACATGAGTGTCCTAGCACCAATAGCGAAATAAAAATCTATGTGACTGAAAATTTCAAAATTGCCATGTGGACAAATCAGATTGGGCGAAAAAAAAGCATACTACATCATAGAGTTTAATCTGGCAAAAGATCATGGTGACAAAACCTATTTAGGTGCAGCTGTTAAAGGGAAAGCGAGGATGTTAGTGGCACAATTGAGGACGAGATCGCATCACCTTAGGTGTGAGACCGGTAGGTGGAAGATACCCAAGGAAACTTGGGAAGAACGAACTTGTATTTTCTGCAATAAGGGGGTTGTGGAAATGGAATGGCACTTCATCATGGAGTACACTGCTTACGAGGATATCCGTACTCAGCATGAAAATAGTTTGAAAGTTGACAATATGCACTAGCTATTTGAGGAAGATAAGATTAATCAGACGGCTAGCCTTCTAGTCAAAATTTAAGCAAGAGATCCGACTTGGAAAAGAGCATGAAAACAAATTAGGCCTGTTTTGTCTCGGTCCCATAGACTGTTTAGTCTCGTGGACGTCATTAAAATCTTTCATTTCATTGATGACTACTCTAGAAAGACTTGGATTTATTTTTTGAAGTCTAAGGAATCTGAAGAAGTACTTGAGAAATTCAAAGAATTTAAAGCTCAAGTAGAGAATTTGTCTAGAAAGAGGATCAAAGTTCTAAGATCTAATAATGGAGAAGAATACACCTCTGGAGGCTTCTATAACTTTTGTATCGAGGCAGGGATTAAGAGGGAGTTTTGTGTTCCTTACAATCCACAACAAAACGGAGTTGCAGAAAGGAAGAATAGATCCATAATTGAGACAGCTAAAGCTATGATCCATGATCAAGACTTGCAAACCTTCCTTTGGGCAGAAGCATCTAGAACTACAGTGTATGTTCAAAATTGGAGCGCTCATTGTATTTTGGAAAATATGACTCCTAAAGAAGCCTTCACAAGTGTGAAGCCTGAGGTTAGTCATTTGAGAATCTTTGGCTGTCCTGTTTATATCCATGTACCTAAAAATAAGAGAACTAAGTTAGAACCATCTGGAAAGAAAGGAATATTTGTGGGTTACAATGAATCTTCAAAAACCTACAGGATTTACATTCCAGGTCAAAAACAGATAGAGATCAACAGGGATGTCTCTTTTGAAGAAGATGTTGCATTCAAAAGATCTAAAGGTTCATACATGGAGATAGATAATGAAGACCAAGAAACTCCTCAAGACATGGGCGTTGATCATTCTCCTGAGATTCAGAGGGAGTCTACTGAACCAGAAGAGGATATTCATCCAGTTGAGCCTTTGGAACCAACTGATGGGCCAAGAGATATTGTCATAGGTCGAAAGAGACCTCTATGGGCTAGGGAAACAATGCAGGAGACATAAATGTTTGCAGCTCTTAGAGGCACATTCAAAGAAAGCAAAAGACCATAGAAGTTTCCAGGCTATGTAGCATTAATGAGTCATATCATTGAGTCTGAGCCTTCTAGTGTTGAGGAAGCATCAAGTCAGCAAGTATGGAGAGATGCTATGGCTGAAGAATATCAATCTATTATCAAGAATGATGTTTGGGATGTTGTACCTAGACCTGAAAGAAAATCAGTTGTATCTTCCAAGTGGCTTTTCAAGATCAAGCATGAGACTGATGGAAGCATTGAGAAGTGCAAAGCTAGATTTGTGGCTAGAGGATTCTCTCAAAAAGAGGGAATAGATTATGAAGAAACTTTTGCTCTAGTTGTTCGTTATACATACATCAGGACTATTATTGCTATTGCAGCAACTAAGGGATGGAAGCTACATCAGATGGACGTGAAGACAACATTCCTTAATGGTGCAATCGAAGAAGTATACATTGAGCAACCTAATGACTTCGCGATTCATGGCAAGGAGTCTCATGTTTGTAAATTGAAAAAGGCTTTGTATGGCCTTAAGCAGGCTCCTCGTGCTTGGTATGAGAGGATTGGTCAATACTTGATGAGCTTGGGTTTCTCCAAGAATGATGTTGATTCAAATCTCTACTTCAAGATGGTTGATGGTGAGGCTTTAATCTTGGTTCTTTATGTTGATGATCTATTTCTTACTAGAGCAGAATATCTCATTATCAAATGCAAGGAGTTAGCTTTTGAATTTGAGATGAAGGATTTAGGCTTTATGCATTACTTTCTGGGATTGGAAGTGTGGCAAAAACCCAATGAGATTATTCTGAGTCAAGGGAAATATACTATAGACATCTTGAAGAGATTTGGGATGATGGATTGCAAATCTATGTCTACACTGATGGAAACTAATTTGAAGAAGTTAAGTGAGTCTGCAGCTAGTTCAGATCTGGTAGATCCTACTATGTGCAGGTAGTTGATTGGATTGTTGATGTATCTAGTCAATACAAGACCAGATATTTGCTATGCAGTGAGTGCACTCAGTTAGTTCATGTGTGAACCAAGGAAAATTCATCTAGTTGCAGCAAGCATATTTTGAGATACTTGCGGCACAGTTGGATATGGCTTGAGATATACTTCCAGTGTAGATCTAAAGTTGCAAGGTTATTCTGATTCTGATTGGGCAGGGAGTGTAGCTGATCGGAAAAGCACCTCTACTTGTTTCTTTAGCTTGGGGTCTGCGATGATTTCTTGGTGTAGCAGTGTTGTACCCAAATCAAATTTTTGCTTCATTAAGGCATTTTGCATTAAAAAGTCTAAACCTTGTTAAAATGTTGTAAAATACAGTTTTGGGCAATATCAAGCATGGAGTTTTTTTTGTCAATAGTTTGTCAGTCAAAGTCAGTTATATTGGACAAAACCTGAAGCAGAGACTCAGAATGGAGCGTTTCACGATGGAGGAGCGTCTCACGACAGCATTTCATGTTGCATGTGAAGATTTTAGTGATCCAGACGGAGTTTTCAGTGGTTAATTTATGAAGATTTCTCAGGAAAAAGCATAAAAGTGCAAGTATAGCCCAGGGGCGCCCAGCTTTTTGAAGGTCAAGATCTTGCTGAAAGTGTTCAAGAATCCAGTCAATCTCTTCGGAATTGGTCTGGCTATCCGATGAGCTATCCAGCGAAGTATTCTGAGACTCACAGCTCAGGAAAACAGCGACAGAAGTTGAAATCCCTAAATTTCCAGATGTGAGAAATTTGTCTTTTTCAGGCAAAAGCGCGCCTCTAGCCTGAGGGCGCCCATCTTAAAGAAGGGGTAATTTCTGGCATTTCAATGGCGGATACAGTCAATCTGTTCTCGACTAGTCTGCTCATCCGACGGGATATCAAACGTAGTCATCCGAGTTTCAGAATTCCGGCGGCAGTCGTCCGAAGATCAGCTTAAAATGGAGTTTTCACGTTTCTGAGCTTCTCCGTTTGTTCCCAGTGCAAGTACAGGCCAGGGGCGCTGGTTTAAAGGACCCTTCAGATGCATGAATTTGCAGACAGAGTCTTCCTAACATCAGTAATACTCTAGCCTAGCTCCACAACGCACCATTCTGCTTGTCAATCCGACGTTCCAGGTGGTCGTGGCAGAGATTCTACCAAGCACGTAATTTCACGGGCGAACCAACAAATGATTTACAGTGTATTTCCACAGTCCAGAGGCGCCTAGCCTTTAGGCCTGTCAGATGAGCTCGTTCGTGTTCGAAGTCTTCATGGCTATTGAGCGTAATCATTTTATCTATCCAACGAGCCTAGCCGTCAGCCTTCGGGATTTGGAAAACGCTCGTACATGCGAGGTCTTTGGTGCAATACTGAAAAGTGAGGATATCCGGAAAATGGCCAAGTCTGGAGCGGTAATTTTAATTAAAATACGCACTGGAGTTTTTGAGGTCTTAGAAGCAGTTTTCTTGCTTCGTCATCTCTAGAGACTTCTTTTGTAGGCCCTTCTGGCTGTCCGTTAAAATAGATAGTGCCTGAATCGGGTCATCCCAGCGCCGGATATCAAAGGTCAAAGTAGGGTATTTTGGTGAAAGTTTGAATTTTGTCAAAATGACATCAGTGCAACTAAGAGCCAGGGCCGCTTTTACTTTTGAGGCCCTTAACACAGCTTTCAGATGTCGTGCATATATCCGTTGGATGCAGAATGTCTCCAGGCATGCAATGGGCTTCGTTTCTTATCACCGGGGTTCACCGTTCACCGTTGGCAGCCGTTTGAAGCGTCAGAGGCAGTTTAGAAATGGCTAAGTCTAGAACCCGTAAAAGCAATTTAATCAAAGGCGCCTAATTTTTCAAGGGGTTAAACGATGGATTTTGCAGTAGTGTCTCCCAGCAGACATTTCTTCCTTGTTCAGTAGGCTTTCCGATGAATTCCTCAGATTAGTCTCAGCATCACCCGGTCATCCGGAATTCAGTGTCAAAGATGGCCATTCGTGACTTTGTTGTCAGCTATAAAATAGGAAGTTAATAAAAAGTGGTATAACTTGAGCAAATGGACGCCTATGAGCTCAAATGATGACTTTTCAGAATTGGTGAAGTCCAACGGTGAAGCCTAAAGCTTCATTCGAATTGTCAACTGGAGTTAAATAATATTTAATATTTATTTTGCATATTTTGGCATTAAAATGGCGAATCTCTAAAATTGATGCCTTTGCAAATTGCATGATGAATATTAATTTATTATTATTTATTTTCGGACTCAGTGTCAGTATCAGTGTAACTAAAAGGGGTCCAATCAGAAGGCTTCTATTTTCAGCTGAGGTTTTAAATCTTGCAGTTGTCAGATTGATGCGAATTTCATCTTCTTTAAGCATGGCACCATCTTCATTTATTATTCACAAAGCTAAAGAGAAATTCGTTTTTCTTAAGAGAAATTCATATTTTTGAAGCAAAATTCGTTTTTCTTCAAAGCAAAGGCGTATTTTTCAAGCAAAATTCATATTTCTTCAAGGCAAAGGCGTATCTTCAAGGCAAATTCGTTTTTCCAAGCAAAGGCGAATTTTAGCAAACCAAAGGCAAATTCTTCATCAACAATCATTGGCGAAGACATCAAAACATTTTCTCTGCAGGTACAAGTCAGAATTATCAGCAGACTTCAGACAAGATGGCGATTTTAGCAGAAGCAGAGCACTAAAAACTTCTTTCTTCTGTCTTAAATTCTTCTATTTCTCATCTTAAATTCTTTCGCATGTTTGAAGAATTGGCGACTTTTGGCAAAACAAATCATCTGGGTTGATTCAAAATAGCTTCCTCGAGAAAACCCATGTGCCAGAATTTTTCAGGAAAATTTACTCCAGAGCATTAGTTCTCGAAGTTTCTAATTTTCTCAACTGAAAATTCCTTGCATGGTCGAGTAGAAGTCAAATTTTCGCAAAATGACATTCGGGTTGTCTTAGAATCTTCTTTGGACAAAACCCATATCTCAGATTTTCGCTGAAAATAACTCTTCGAAGGCTATTTTTGGCCTCGGCAGATATTTTTAGTTTTCCAAAGTTGTCAGAATATAGCCGTGTTCACAGCGAAGCTTTTGAGTAGATAATGTGACTAAATTCAAGACCAAATCGGTCTTAATTCATGATTTCGTTAAAAGCCGAGACGATTTGTATCAAGCCGCAGAGGAGATGTTGGCCATCACTTCGAGCCAAAAGTTGTAAGTCGCTGAAATGCTAGTTTGAGTGTGCAAAGATTGCCAAGATTGCTCAAGTTGCTGCTATTCAGATGCTGATGCAGTTGCAGCCGTTGAGGATTGTTTGCTCGAGATCACAGCTAGTAAACTTCAGTTCCCACCTCTCAGGATAGACATTACACACACGAGTTGAACTTGGTGTTACCCTTTCAAGTTAACTCGATGTTGTCATCACATGCATATCTATTCTGAGATTTGCCTTATTTACTTGGAGTTTCTTTTAGGGTTTTTCGTTAACTGATGGTAGTCTTCCAGTTAACTCGCTTTCAATAAGGACGTGCATGCTCGCACAATTGTCCATTTTTAGATTAGATGTTTCGGTTAACTGATGGTAGTTTTCCAGTTGACTGTATAGTTTACTTCATTAGGGTTTGGCAGAAATCTTGCATGCATTGCAAGAACGTAGATGACTCAAGGTGATTTTAGGGTTCCCTACACCTTGATGTATATAAATAAGAGCTTTTGCTCATTTGTAAATAACTTTTGCTTGAGAGAGAAATATATGCTGCGCCTACCTTGCCCTCAATATTGCTCTTTTGGTATTTGTTCATGTGTCTTCGCTATTATGATTAATTGTTATGCCACATAGGGTTTCATGCAATTGTAATGGTGAATTCTTTCTGTTTTGTGAATCTTTTGTCATTACGATCAAGTGTTATGCCACATAGGGTTTCATGAGATTGTGATGGTAAATTCGTTTTGTGAAGTCTTTACTACTTTGATCAAGTGTTATGCCACATAGGGTTTCATAAGATTGGCGTGGTAAATTCTTCCCATAGTTTAGGTAAATCTGTTTTGTGAATCTTTATCATTACGATCAAGTGTTATGCCACATAGGGTTTCGTGAGATTGTGATGGTAAATTCGTTTTGTGAAGTCTTTACTATTATGATCAATTGTTATGCCACATAGGGTTTCATGAGATTGTCATGGTAAATTCTTAAATCTGTTTTGTGCCCAATAAACTTGTCTAGATTGAGCTGATAGATGCGCCACCTTGCCTTCAAGTAGAGAATCTAAACACGTTTATCGTCTATAATCATACCTGCTCCATTTCCTCATGCTCTGTTTTCTTGAGGAAACTGGATAGATTTAAAGTAGTTAGTTTAGTTGTGGTTAATGATCTGCGAAACCAGAAAATCCTTCGCTGCAACGTTCTTGGTTTTCTTAACCTTGTGCCTCTTCCAGCTGAGAACAAAAAGATAGGACTTAGATTACTTTTCTTTTCCATGCATTCCAGCACAACGAGGGAGCTTCCCCACCTAATTTGAAGAGCACTCATTGCGTAGTGTACATAGTTGTCCGTACAAACCTGCACTCCAGAGGTGTTAGATTTTACGCCAACAAGCAGGAAGTAGTCTTCAATGGCACTAAGCACTGCAGAGGCAAAATATATTGCAGCATGTGTAGCAGCTCGAGAAACAGTGTGGCTTCGGAAGCTCCTTGCAGGATTGTTTGGACAACCATTGGAGCCAACTGTTATTCATTGTGACAATCAAAGTTGTGTGAAGCTATCTGTCAATCCAGTGTTCCATGACAGAACAAAGCATGTTGAGATCAAATACCATTACATCAGAGATATGGTACTGAGGAAAGCTATTCAATTGAGATACATTTGCACTGATGAACAGACAGCTGATATTCTCACCAAGCCTCTCTCCAAAGTGAAGTTTGTGCATATTTGAGACAAGCTTGGAGTTGTGGAGAATGAATCCTTGCTGAGAGGGAGACTCAACATCAATTATCTCTTGTGACTTGCTATAATGCATCTTTCTCTGTGACGGAGAAATTTGAGGTGAAAGCCCTTGTTAATGCATCTTTCTCTGTGATGGAGAAATTTGAGGTGAAAGCCCTTGTTTCACCCTCTAGGAGTAGCCATGGTGGATGTCATGTTGAGAGACTCCATGACAACATCACGTTGAGAGACTCCGTGATGAATTCTTTGTACTTGTGTTTTTCCACTAATGGGAGTAGCCATAGTGGATGTCATGTTGAGAGACTCCATGACGACATCACGTTGAGTGACTCCCTGTGGGCACTTGTACACATGTTCCTTTCCACACATGGGAGTCGCCATAGTAGATGTCATGTTGAGTGACTCCATGATGATATCACGCTGAGTGACTCTGTCATGAGCTCCTTTCCACAAATAGGTGTAGCCATTGTGGATGTCATGTTGAGAGACTCCATGACATGGATATCTAGAAGAATTCCTCCCTAGCTAAGAGGGAGTGTTGATGTTGTAGCCGCGGGCCTCATTCTTCAAGTGATTTATTTAATAAACAATAAATTAAATACAGTCATTGGCTATTTATTTATTGGAGCCGATTTTTGTGAAGAGACACCTCTATTCAATTTGTAATGTATATCTTATTAATGATGACCGACCTTATCTTAATATTCGCCACCTTTTGTGAAAGTCGTAAGTCCTTCTTGAGGCCGACCTTTCATCATGAAGAGATGCGTTGTTGTTGATCTCCACATCATCTTGTATAAAGGATGGCACCGCTGCTCCCTCTTCCATTCATTTCATTATTGTTCAAGTGAGTTCGCATCAATAAGTGTTCGAGTTACATCTACAGCAGATCGATCCAAAAAGGTCGATATTCATTGAGTGTGGTGTCATTATTGTCAATTCAGATCGGCCTTGTGTTTGGCCTCTTTGTAAAGCATTTTTGGTGCTATTTGATCAATATATAAGTGATATATTGTTGCTGGGTTTTTCTCCCTCAAGAAGGAGGGTTTTCCCAGGGTATATGCTATGTTAAATTGTTTGAAATTGTTCTATATCTGCTTATTTAATTTCTGATCCTAAAACAGTAGAATCCTTCACCCCTAGTGTGTTCCTATGCCAATTACATACCCTACACGCATTCCATCATTCTCGTGAACAAGCATGAGAGCATTCACAAAGAGCTAACAACCTCAAGAATCACATTTTCAACACTATATCCCTTCCTCATTCACTCCCAGAAAGGAAAGGAATAGTTGTCACCGTTTTAAACCCATCAATTCAATTTCTACTTCCTAGACAAAGTTCCGCAACTTGATAGGATGTTGAACTGAGGAGTCTTTGAAAATTGATGAGGAGAACAAACAACCAAATTTGGTAGGTGTTCCATTGGATGTCATGTCACCTTTTCGAAAATGGCACCAAAGAGAAGACCTTTAGCCTAACCCCACTTCCCGTAGGCTAAAGAGCAAACCAAGGGATATAATTTTGACATTATTTTAAGTTGAGCCCAATAATTTTTAATTTAAGGGGCAACTTAGCTAATATTATTATTAGAATAATAAAAAAAAGTGTTTTCTACACTAATAAATATGTTTCAATACTTGAAATAAAATAAAATGAAATGCATTTATTAATACTTAAAAAAATCGGTTCCAAGGTTCCAGTTGGGGTCTACAATGGAGGAGGATGCCTAGCTTTATTTGCATCATTCAGTTTGACATCATTTTGCTATCCAATTTTCAGAATTTGTGCCTTGTGTTCAAGTTGGCTTCCAACAATGAAAACCCTTGGTTGATTTGAGGATCTTGGAGGACAAAAACCCTCTAGGATTTTCACTATTGGATTTGGGGAGAAAAACCCCCATCCAACATCAGCAATTCCATCCAAGAGTTGCATATGTGCTCATTGGGTCATTTTCAGATTTGAAGATTCAAGATTTTAAGGGTTTTAATGCATATTTCAAAGTTTCAAGGGTTGTTTGTCATCTAGGCTTGCTAGATCTTGGACACCACTATTTGGGAGAGGTTGCCAAAGTTACTTTTTGCTGATTTAAGGATTTTGGAACCCACTTTTTGCTGATTTGAGGATTTTGGAACCCCTTTTGCTGCTGCCCCAGCACCTTTTTTTAGGGTTTACTGTTTTTGTTCACTTTATTGTTGATCACCTTTGTTAAAGGGGGGGTTGTGCCATCTTTGTGGGAGGACAATTAGGGCAGCAACTAGCTTTTACCCTCATCATTTAAGGATATCATCATATCTTGCATTATTGTGCAGTCCCAATGCAAACACCAGCATTTTGGAAGGTTTTCATTTCATGCTGCAAACACATTTCTAGCCATCATTCTATGGAGCACCAGCCTTAGAGAGTGTAGATCTGCCCTTCTTTTCACTGTCAAATCACATTTTCAGCCTTCATTAGGGCATGCCAGCCTTGGAGGAGATTTTGGGCAAGTTTCATTCATGTTTACTACCATTGGGAGGTGATTTGGGGGCATTTACCAGCATTTACAGTGGTTCATCCTTCAATGACAACCTTGGAAACTTCATTGCCACCATCTTTCACTTCTTTTATTGTTTGCCATCATCATAGGAGATCACCATATCATATTTGGGCAAGTTTGGGACCTTGTGAAGCGTTTAAAGCATGTTTCCATCCACTCCAAACTGTTAATTTGTCAACATTTATCATCTTATTCATTAGATTTGTGGAACACTAGCTTGAGGAAGAAGATATGATCATTTGAGTGGCTGTACCAGACATTTTTCCACTCGCTTTCAGTCACACAGTGGTCGTACAGCCCTGCTTCAGCTAGCCACCATATGTTGCAGCAGGCATGAAAATATAAGGTTCAATCATTAAGCTTGTGAGTTGATTCGACATTGTAAAAGCTCTACAAATATCATTTCCAGCTTGTAATCATTTTCAGCAGTTGCAAATACATGAAATCAGCTTTCCGAGGGTTTCCAAAAATAATGTTTGGTGTTGTCATAACTTTTCCAATTCAGATCTAAGTATTTTTGATCAATCTACAGCTTATACCAGCAATTATAATTGGTGAGATTTGATCCAAAATTGTCATTTGAAGTGTCTATCAGCATTTGAAGGTTTGATATTTAGTTTCCAGTAATTGGCTTCTATTTGGCTTGCAGTTCCAATTTGTGTTTTTTCTCAGAAAAATCAGAAAATTGAAAAAAACTCCTAGTTGGAGACATTACATGGACAAGTCACATAGTTGAACATCCAAGATCAATACGATTATTGATGAGGACCAACAACCTATGGTTCGCATTTCAAATGAGGGTTCTCATTATTAATACCCTTTGAATGTACAATGTTCATTCTGTTTCACAATTCACTTCATAATTTTCAATTCTCAAATATTTCAATATTAATACTATTAGGCTCTTACTTCTATAGGCTACAACTAAGTAGCCGAATCGGGTACGGGTACGGTACACGGGTACGGCAATTTTTTTTTTTTGGTGTGGGTATGTTTGGGTACGTCCGTACATAAAACGTATAAAAATCATAGATATAGACATATTTGCAGCCTAAAAAAGTAAAAACAAGAAGTAAATTTAGAATACCACATATCATGCATATGCTAAACAAAACTTAAAAATACCATAAATATAACAAATCTGAAATACCATTATACTAAATTAATTTGATATCAAATTTTCAAAACTTGAATGTTACGATAGGTATATAATTATATCGAATTCATTGTTCGTTGGTTCAACATTTAAAACAAACTCAAAGTAATAGTTAATACAATTAATGATAGACATTATATGGGTCATTAGGAAGATTAAGAGCAACATCATCATTGACATTAGATGATCTAGGTAAATTAATAGAACCACATGCAGCCCCGCTAGCACTCTCATTGGAAGCATGCTGGATATCTGACTCCACAGTGTCAGAAAGTAAAGATTGTGTGGCAGCTGAAAAATCCAAATCAGTTCGCTCTGGATCTACATCCCACAACCTCGTGCCTCCTTCCTTATACTCATTCTTTTTATGAGTAAGAAGGCGCAAGTTGGAATGCACATAAACAAGCTCTTCTGCCTTACTTGCTGCCAATCGGTTGCGTTTCACTGAGTGGATAAAGGAGTATGTACTCCAATTTCGCTCAGCTGAAGAGGAACTAGCAACCTATTGAAACAAAGTGAGAGGAACTTATAATTATAAAGTTGTAAATCAAACTTTAAATTTGAAGTTAACCATTTTATTATTTTTAAAATAGTAAACAATATAATTTAGAGAGTGCAATAAAAACTAAGTAACTTACTTGTGATAAAACTTTGATCGCAAGAGCTTGGAGATGTGGTGTTGTAAAGCCATTGACATACCACCAAGAATGAGCATCCATCCTATACTTGTCAATTGAAGCACCAATACTTTGATTTTCACCAGATACAAAATCAGCAAACTCAGCTCTAACTAAATACTCTGTTTCTTGATCAGGGAAGAGTCTACTAAGTGCTTTCCTACACCCCACACCAACTTCTAGATCTGAATATGGTTGCACTCTTGATGGCAAAGCAAGAATCTCATCACTATAAAACTTGGGAGTCAATGCAAATGCAAGAAGATGTAGTGGGGTGGTCATTTTGTTCCACCGCTCAACACAAATTGTTTGCACCTCTTTGAAGAAAGTTTCTTCAAGATCTTGCTCTTTTCCGTTGATGATGATTTTCATTTGCTCGATCATTGTATCAATGCCATCATATACCTCTCCCAAACATGGCTTATCCATGTCAGTAAAACGGATCATACTCATGATGGGCTCAGTGAATCTAAGAAGATATTCTGCTCGTTCCCACCAAGTGTCATCTAGGATCATCCGTTTTACATTTTTTGCCCTTTCAGTATTGGATTGCCTCCATAGTGACCAACTTTGACTAATAACCATGCTAGAAAGTACCCCCCGCACCTTCACAAGTCACCTCAAGACAATCGTGTTCGATGCAAATCTAGTTTCTGCAACCTATTCAAAATTTAAAATTAAAATTAAAATATAAATAAGACATGCTTGAGTTTAAAAAATAAAATAGTAATTACTAAAGTGTTTCAATTACCTTCAACAACTCCAACACTGAAAATGATCTAAAAATGGCCTGTGACATTTGATTGTTTGTGATGAACATTTGGATCTCTTCAGCTTCAGCATACATTTGTTTGATCCAATTTATTTTCGCACCCAACTTTTGTAGCATGAGGTTAAGAGAGTGAACAGCACAAGGTGTCCAAAATATGTGCTCAAATCGTGTCTCAATCAACATGCCTGCAGCTCTACAGTTCTTTGCATTGTCTGTTACTACTTGGATAACATTTTCAGGACCCACATCTTGAATGCACTATATAAGGATGTTAGCAATAAATTGTGCATCCTTCACTTGTCCTTCACAATCCACGGCTTTCAAAAACATTGCCCCTTTAGGGCACACTGCAATCACATTGATTAATGGCCGGTTTTTGACATCCTTCCATCCATCAGAAATAATTGACACCCCTGTTTTTTTCCATGAATTTCTAATGGGAATCAATGCATTGTTTATGCCTTTTACCTCCTTTGCTAGTAAGGTGGTACGCACCTTCTCATAACCTGGCCCTGTGTACCCTTGTGGACAGTCACTTGCCTTTCTCAACATATCCTACCAATATGGTGATCTTACAACATTAAATGCCAAACCGTTTGCATATAGACATCTTGCAACGGCTTGATCTGCAAGCTCTCTAGCTTCAAGCTTAAATGCATTTTCTAATGGCCCCTTGCTTCTCTTCACACCAACAGGATCATCTTCACTTCTACCCAAAAATGGGTGGCTCTCTACTACAACATCATCAAAGTCACTATGTGTTGGAGAAGGAGGAGGCCTCTTTGATCCCCTTCCACTTCCACTTCCTCCTCCTCTCAGCAAAGGATGGTTTGTGGCATGACCAGCTCTTGCATCTGCTTCCTCTTGCTCTTTAATATATGCTGCTACTTTGTGAGGATGTAACCTTTTACCATTTTCTCCTGCACATACTGTGATTCCTTGTCGAGGAATGGCACATAAATGGAATTTCACACGACTGTATGAGCTAGTATACTGAACTTTACAATGATTGCATATCCAAACAAATGTTCCTCCCCCTTTAATTTGTCGTATAATTTGTACATATTTCCATAGAGGTGAATTTGGGTCGGTTTTAAAGGTGGGTCCATCAATAGAAGCAGAACTGGTTGCCATTATATTTCCTACAAAAAATTCAAAAAATAGTTATTGAATATTGAACAATAAATGTTAAAAACATATAATGCAAATATCAACATTATGATTAAATAGTAAATACAATTATGCAAAATACTTCAATATTTATTACTAAAAATAACAATTTGAATTAATAAACGTTTAATAAATAATATGTAATTACTAATTAATATAATTACAATTTAATAATTTATATTTATAATTTTAATTTTAAATTATAATTGATTATTATTTATTAAAATAAAAAATAGCAACATAAATAAATTTTAACATTAAATAAACAAAATAATAATTAGATTTATATTTATTATTTACATTTAGTAAATTTTAAAGTTTTAAATTTTAAAATTTAATTATATTAAAATACTAAAATAAATTTAATTTTTTATATATAATAAAATTATAAATGTAAAAACATTAAATTGTATAATATTAAATATTATTACAATAAAAATTTGTTAAAACTTAATAGTTAATAGTTAATACTAAATAAATAAACTAGCAATTAAAAAATAATAATAGTTAATAGTTAATAAATAAACTAAAAATAAAAAATTATAACTATTATAAATTTCTAAACTATAAACTATAAAAAAAAATCGAAGTCTGAGAAATACCTAAAAATGGCGGACAAAGAACGACACAGGAAACTGGAAACGCGTGAGATCGCGTGAGGAAAAAGACGGATCTTGCACAGTCGACGGCTTTCTACGGAATCTCCTGCGCAGTCGATGGCGTTTGTTCTTCTTGCGCGACCACGAAAACGTGAGGAAAAATACAGGTTTCTCCTTGTGCGACCATGGATATCTGTCTCTTTGCAATGGTGGACGAAAACACTAAGCAAAACGTGCGGCCAAAAACAATGCAAATAGGTTAGGGTTTTTTATTTAACCATTCGAAGTCGCAAAAAGTTTTTGAAAACTACGCCGAAATCGAATTGAAAACGCCACGTCACAAAAAAAATGACGTAATTCGAGGAAAAATCGGTGGGATTCGTGGAAACGTTTTTTTAACAAAAAATCTGAACCCTGTTCGAATCCGCAGGGTTTCCAGAACGAATCCATTTGGAAACGTATCCGTACCTGGAATCGGCAAGGTAAAGGGTCGATTCCGGTAACACGCTACAACAATGTTGCTTTTTTTATTATAGAATAACTACAAAAGTTTCACATTACATATATATATGCCAGTTCGTCCCCTATAGGTCTTAGATCCAGGTCCAATTCGGATTTTGTGCCAATCCAGGCAGGGGTTCTGACAAGGTGAGAATTTTTCGCTATGGGTTCATCTTGAATGAACCGACATGGACTCGAGACAATTTAGCAGAACTCAAAATGAATCTATAGGAAAAACATAAGGTTTTTATCCTTTTTTCTTCAAGGGTTCCTTCCATTTGGATCTTGTGACAAAGGGATTTTGTATGGCAGATAAGCTCATGGGATTGTCAATTATTGGTAAAAGACATGATTGTGAGCTTTACATAGCATGCAGAATTACTTGGAGGCCACAAAGTACAAACTTGTCATTTTATACCTTGCAATATTTTTGAATCTTGTATTGAGTGGGTCACTGAATAAGATGATATAGGCACACTGCATACCTACTCGGTAGTGCTACAAGGCCACACCGAAATCCATCATGGCCACTATTAATGCTTTTAATGGACTTGCTTGTGTTTATAATATAAGTCTAATTAGCTTGTAAGCTTTCGACAGTTTGATATAGTATTTTATTATTTTTATTTTAATATTACAATAATATCTTGAAATAGTATTTTGAAGATCTATATGATGCTGATTGCTGCTTTTATATTTTAATGTCGAACAATGAATATCTATCATGACATTCAAGTTTGACAAAACAACATTAAAGTAGTATTTTTAATTTTTATGGTTGTTTTGTTTATTATATGATGTGATGTGGTATTCTGAACTTAATTCCTATTTTTAGGCTACAAATATGTACATACTTATGATTTTTTTATGTTTTTTGTATAACCCTACCCCCAAAAACATTTTGTTGTATCCACATACCTAACCCCAAACCCGAATATATATAATTATAGTTACAGATGGGGGGCAGGGGGGCGGTTGATGGGGAGGAGGGCATCCAATTGTACCCTGCCATCCCCATCCCTTAAATGTCACATAACATAGATCGTAACCTTAAACAACATTCAAATTATGTACTTAGAGTCCTAGTTCCCATGTAATGAGGAAGAAGAGTTTGCAACAAGATAAAGAAATTCATTTCTATATGCAAAGCCAATAATCCTCATCATGTGATAAGTCTTCATATGACAACAAAATAGGTCCAAGAGAAGACATTACATATCTTTTATATTCCCATTAATTATTTTTACAAATTAATCCTAAATGTCAATTTTAGCACAATCAAATAACCAAATAAAGGTTACTCTACAAAAATCATGAAGATCATTTCTACTGGAATAAACTTGAGCTAGTTCGCTTACATGATCCTGTGTCCTAACTTAGAGAATGTTTATGACAATGCTAAATACCTGAGTTGCCTTGTCTTCACAAAGCATGATTATAAACCGCCTAAGACAAATAAGCTTGCTCTCTTCATCAGGATTTGATACTATTGCACAATATGCTTCACTATACTGTTTGAGATCCATTGAAAATTTGAAAACATTGGCCCAAAGTCGGCCTTTGATGTTAGACGCAGTTTCCAGTGAGGTGTCATCATCCAGTTGATCCATTATCCCAAGAGCTTCATCTACTTGCTCCAATGCTGCACGAGCAAATTGACATGCACCAGCACTCAGGTTCTGTTGGTCAAAAATCTGCATCACCCATTCAAAATAGTGAAGCTTCCAAGAAGCTGTCGTATTGGGCCCTGTAGAAGAATCAAACATCATGTAAAATAAGATCAGTAAAATTTTCTAACTAAATTAGTACAAGATCAATGATTTAGCCAGTTTAATGAGTTCAATGGAATTATACCTGAATGTTGTAAACCTGTTTGAAAGGTCAACTCCTGCAATGCTTGATTGGCCTCTTCTCCAGAGGCAGCCCTTTCCACAAAACATATATAAAATAAAAAATTTAGAAACAACTAGAATTTCATAGAAGTATTTCATTGGTTGAGCTAAACAACGATTGACCTGGTCAAAAACTTAATAGAGAATTTTGGTGTATTTTGTTTACTTCTTTTGCAATAAAAAAAGTATATTATACCCAATGAAATTTTATTTACAATTTTTCACAAATCATGCACCAATATGAAACAGATGAATGAAAGAACAAGATAAAAAATGGAAATAACTTCATAACCAGAAGTTGGTTAGTAGAAAACATTAACAATTCTTTAGCAGAATACATTAATTCACCCTAAAACAGATGTCTTTGTTATGTGAAAAAACATATAATGTGTGCTACTTTAAAACATCATGTTCTCATTTTTTCCTCGTCTACTAGGCCTCACCTAATAGTCAATTGTACCCAAGAAAGGGAGAAAATTACAAAATCTGGACATATCAAAAAATATCTCATCCTTTTAGAGCTGAAATCTAGAATAATGCCTATCCAACAAATGTGACATGCTTGCTCATAAGTTTTTTTAGTAAATATGATTTGTTGAATTTACTTAAAAAAGTAAGTTTCAAAAAATTATTGCAGAAAATCCCCGACTAGAGGAGAGTTCTAAAGAATCCTAAAGTTGCCCTAGCTGATGGGCTCCTACATGCATAAGAGGTACTAGTCAAAACTTTCATGTGGCTTCCAGGAGAAATCAAGAACTGTTGAGTGTGTTGATTGTGGGCCCCTAGTTAGGTCAGGAGAATGGATGGTTCAACTTGGAGACTAAGGTGGATTCTAAATGTGTTATAGATGCAGTTCATAAAATCACTAGAATTCTATCAACATTTCCACATGGTAGACCGGAACATAAATATAATAAGTGCTAATCAATCCTTGACCTTCTTTCAACTAAAGTTAATGATCCTATGAATCAGGGAACCCTTTTATGTTGAAGACACATAGTTAAAAAACTATTAAGTGAAGAAACAGAGAGCTTGTGTACCAATACTTGAACTTTAGATGGAAACACAAATTAAAATCATTTAATTTACCTCCCCTATATCTCTATTAAGACATGAAAATTCTAAGTCTTCAAAGAAGTATGTATGCATTATATGTTAGTTTTTTTATGATCAGATAATAAAGGCAGAGATTTAATTCAAAATCAGACACAATAACACAGCAAATACCCTGGGAAAACCCTCCACTTGAGGGAGAAAAATCCAACAACAATATATCACTTGTATATTGAATATAGAACAATAGTCTCCTTTACAATGAGGCCAAATATGAGGCCAATCAACAGCACCACAAATGATGCAAACACAGAATAATATAAGACACCTTGCTGCTGATAATATCAAACTCCCTTAGTGAGAAATTCGGCCTCCTTTCAGACTATGATCTGCTCTTAGAGAAATTCGCACTTTCTTGATAACAGATTCACCCTCCTTGAAACCTTTGATCTGCACTTGAAGCCATTCGTACTTCTCTATGAACTTGCACTACAAATATAGGAATGAATGTGAATATGAAATGAATCAAGGATTGAACAGCATCTTCTATTTATACTATTCGATTGAAGAAGACTTCAAAGGATGCGTCTCTTCAAGGTATATGTCGGCCACCAATGAAATGAAATGTCTCTTCAATAAAATCGCCGATTAGGAAGGGTCGGCCTCAATGAACAATTATGAATTAACAAATAAATAAAACATTATTTAATATGCAAGTGATGTGTCTCCATCATCGGATGTCTCAATAAAATAAATAGCCGATAGGCTATATGCAATTTTGTGACTTGAATCGAGGCTGGAAGGATGAGCCCGAAGCTGCTATAACATCAACATTATAGGGTATGGGTGGTGCCACTATCTTTTCCAATCAACAAGTGAATGGATATTATCACAGGACTGAGGCCTTCCTTCCATTATTTTATCTCTTCGCTTATCAACTCACTTCTGTCTCAATTTTTATGATAACCAATGACTACAGTGGGATGGGGAGTGAGTTCGAAGCTAAATCAGGCAAGTTATTTTCCCTTCCTCATTATTTCATCCTTGTTCTGGGTTGTTTCGCAAGAACTTTGCAGTGTTGACAATGAATGGTCTGCTGTATGATTTTGACTTCACAATTAAAAAAGTGGTTGATCCATAAACTTGATGGATAGTTCATTAAAGGAATCACCAATATGAATCCTATATTCATTACTTTGTTCCTCACTAGTTCTATTCTAAAATAGTGCAACATTGAGGGCTGAAATCAACCAAGACAAGAATATTACCATTGTCGAACTCCAAACCCATTATGTCTTAGTTGTTGAAACTTCTAGCAACATGGCATAAACAAGTAGTTGAATAGCCATAAACACAAGCAAAAGATAAATCAAGATTTACCCTGAAACCCAATGTGGGAAAAGCTCCAGAAAAAAGCATTCGTCATTTAACATTAGTTTGTATGAGCTTGCTCTCTTCAAGGACCTTCTAAGGACAACTCTCTTCTAGCAATTTCTCACTTGCACCTAATTTAGTGAACTCTAATGACTACATGCAATCACACAGTCCTGAAGAAACATGCCAATGGATGTCTACCTTTAACTGTCAATGAACCTGAGACTAGCATAACTGAAATGCAACTCTCAACAGAATTCTACATCTAAATAATCCTTCCTTGCCTCCCAAGGAGGCGGCATTCCCCTCCAAAAGGAATAATTCACCCATACAAACCCAATGGGCATATTTATACTATAAGATGAGTACATAAGTCAACTAGGGAGAAAATTAACACCTTCAATGCATTAAGGAAGAACTGTTTTGAGTATAGTTTGCTTACAGAATACTCAGCAAGTTGCCAAACACTCACAGCTTTTTTTCATGGCTGAGATTTCTCCAGGTCAACTAGTGACTTGAAAAAATGCAGGGAAAAAACGGTTAGACTTGACTAGAGCCTAAAATCACAACTATTTACTGAAAACATGCCTATTTACTGAGAAACGTGTCCTAGAATGTTGAAAACCGCAACTGTAGACTTAAGAACACCATTTTTTTGCCGTAAATAATTTTTTTAAGTTGCCAAATTTTTCAAGAGTAAACACAAAGTTTTTAAATTTGGAGTCTGTCAAGTCCAAGTTTGTGAACTATGGTTTCAAGTACTTGAAGGACCTTTGAATTATATAATTTTATCTCATATGGCACATGTTCAACTACAATTGAACTCATCAACTGCACATAGTCCCATCATGATGAGTCTGACTTCAATCAAACCTGTTGCTTGGAAACTTTCTTCCATTTCTACTATCTAGCTTTTTCAGCACAGCATCTCACTTCTCGTCTCTGCCTATTGTAATGTCCCCATTTTTGCCTGATATTGCTTGTGGTTGTTGGATTCCTAGATTCAGTTGGATTGGAGTAATAAGGGAGATAAATAATTAAATTAATTATTTGTAAGGTTATTAAATAAATAAATATTATAAAGTAACCTTATATTTAATTAATTTAATAAAGTGACTTAAATAAAATATTATATCATAAAGTCACTAAAATAAATTAAAAGGGAAATATATCTTTTATCCCACATTGGCAAGGAAAGTGTTTGAGCTCTCACAAGAAAAGTATAAAAAGATCTTAAGGGCTCATTTTTCAGCATCGAGAGAAATTGATATTGATTTGATTTGTCCATTGTGGAGCCCAGGGTTTCTGCAGTTACATCTATTGATCATTGGAAACGAAAACTTCCATTGATAGCATAACTGAGGTGGTGAAATATTCCTCCGAAGGGTTGCCGCTGAGAGGAAGATATTTCAGTCTTTCTAATTGTGCTTCATTGGTGGCCATAGGCCAAATTTGCTGAGGATATTTTGCATTTTTTATTAGAGATCTTTAGTGGCATCATATTTGCATCGACTAGTAGCATTGAAGTCATTTTTGGAGGAGCATTAGAGGTCTGATATAAATTGCAGAGGTCTGATTTGAAATTACAGTCATACAAGGGCGCCATAGAGGACCACGATTTTGCTTGCCAAGGACCATATTTGCATCGATTCTCTCTTCCAGCTGGAGCACTTCATTCTTGAGAACATGGCAATGATTTTTGATGCTTGAAAGAGACTAAGAAGGCTGCAATGATTTTATATTGAAGGTCTGGTTCAGAACAGGGGCGGCATACTAAGGTGGTCGACTTCACCTTTGTAAGGAAGCTACTTCATCAACAAGAGTTGCTATCTTGTCTACAGCTCAACTACAAAATTTACATCAGGTTCCTACAGTTATTTGCTTCATATATCTGCATTTTAGAATTATGTCAATGGCTGCCATTTGTACTCAGAAAAATTATAGAAGTTGCATAAGTTGTTATGCCAAGAGTCTTGGGCTTTAGATCAGCATTGTATTAGACTTTACATCATGATAAAGGAGTTATAAGCTGCAGATTATATTTTGTTGTATCGAGCAAGTTTGCATCTTTAATGATCAGCTTGTTAGTATGTATGCCAAGTGTTTGTAAAAATGTTTCTTGGCTGTAGGTGCCCATTTCTTATGTAAATGTTCATGTATTTGCATTCAAATAGACAAAAAGAATTGCATTATCATTTTAGATCATTGCCAAAACATTGTAGCATTGATTTACAGGTATTTAGAATACTTTGATATCATTTCCAAGCAAACATATCAGACTGAAACTTCAGACCAGCAAGCAAAGAGGTTGTGTGCAAAGTGTTTGACAATATTCCTCGAGGAAAACTTTGGCCAGAATTTGTAAGGAATTTCTACAGTGGTTTAAGAAGTGTGAACATTGGCATTTTGGTCTATCCCTCTCCTTTAGGTGAAAAATCCTAAAGTGTTAGAAGGTCATAGTAACCATGATCTTGTTTTGCATTTTGGTAACCCTTGCGATATTCCTTGAGGGCAAAAATTTAGATCAGAAGTAGCAAGGGATATTACACCTATCTATGAGTAAACATAAAAAAATATCAGATCCATGGTTGAATATCTAGTTTGGTCTCTTGTTGGATGTTTGTCATACTTCTAGGCAGTTTCTCGTTTGAGTTCCTTATTTATAGATGTCACTGAAATTTTAATGTATTCCAACATGCTCTAGAAACATAAAAGATGAGGTAATACAACAGATGACTTCCCTGGAAACAAAGGGCTTTATTATATTAATAAGGAGGGCAATCGCTTGAAAATATCATGGGCATATGCTAAGGAACAATTTAGTAAACAAGTTGTTAAGGGAACAAAGGAGTACCATCAATACAAATAATCAGACATGGGGTGTGTCCATGCAAATAATATCATTGTATTAAACTCTCAAATG
>VDFB02374538.1:0-18538 GCA_007258455.2 Sequoia sempervirens | reverse complement strand
CGGAGCACTTACTATTTATAGTAAGTCAATTTGGAAACTGGCTAAAAATAGCAAGTCAGCTGCATGCGTTGATGCTGACAGTAGGGTCACGTGGTGAGGAGCGCCTCATTAAAATTTCAACTCGATCAGAGCATGGGAGCTATCAAAAACATGAGGTTACTATTTATAGTAAACCACCTTCAGAAACATGCTAAAAATAGCAGGGTGACTAAAAGTGGCAGTGCCGACAGATTGATAAGGTTATGAGGATGCTACGTTTAAAATTTCAAGTCATTCCGAGCTTCAGAAGTGCAAAATCAAGACGACTTACTATAAATGGCAGGGCACGTAGGCTGGCGAAAAACGAGAAAATTTGTCTAAGTCTGGAACTTCATCCAGAAGACATAGTAAATGCGCCAGGTGAGTAAGGAGGCATAAAAAAAAAAAATTCTAAGTATGGCGTTCATCCTGCTCAGGGGTCCAAATGCGCCCAAGGCACCGGAAGTCAAAGAAAGTCAACAATCTTCGTCCTGCTCAGGGGTCCAAATGCGTCCAAAAGAAGAAGGAAAGCTCAGAAAAGTTGAAAATTTTTCTAAGTATGAGAAATCCGCCACCACCCTCTAAATGCGCCCAACTTGCAAACTTCGTCCTCCACCATGGCTAAAATGCGCCCAAGGCAAAATGGTCAAAGGAAAGTCAAACATTTTAATCCCCCTCATGCATCAAAATGCGCCCAAGCTCATCCTGTAGCATAGGCAAAATGCGCCCAAGATCATGCATGTGAAGACAAAAATTGGAAGGTGAAGAGTCACCCAAGGACGTTGGAGAAAGTTTCATCCACTAGACACATCAAAATGCGCCCAAGGTGAAGGAAAGTCAACAAGTCAACAAGCTCGTCCTCCATCAAGTATAAAATGCGCCAAGTTTGAAGAGAGTCAACAAAGTCAAAGATTTCGTCCTCCTCCATAGGCAAAATGCGCCCAAACTTGTGCATGTCAAGACGAAAAAAGAGAAGACGAAGGGTCACAAGGGACGTGGTAGCAAGTTTATCCTTCTCCTACATAGAAATGCGCCCATGTTTGGATGTGAAAAGTGATTAAAGGTGGTAAATGGGATGAAAGTTTTGCCAAAGCGTGGTAAACTAGGTAAAAGATGGGCGTTATCCTCCATCAAGCTTAAAATGCGCTCAAGGTGGTGGGTGTTAGAAATTTTTCCTAAGGCGTTGAGAGTGATGTGTGTGTTAGAAAATATTTCTAGGTGGTGGGAGTAAAGTGCTAAGTATGCGCCTAGGGGTGAAGTGTGAAGTGTGAAAACAAAATTGCTAAGGCGTGATCTTTCCTTAAGTGTGCTAGGCGCCTCAAGTTGAAATAAAATATTTTCTAAGTGTTGGAGAACTCCTCTAAGGCGTTGGAATTTTTTTAAGAAGTGTTTGCAAATGAAGTGAGAAATAAGGTGTGCTAGGCGAATAAATTTTTTTTCTCTAAGTGAAGATGATACTTCTCTCGCTGGCAGATGATCAAATTATTTTCTAAGGGAAATTTTTCATTTTCAAAATGCAAGATGATTGAAATATTTTCTAAGGCAAATTATTTTCTTCTTAGAAAATACGCCTGGAGCCTCAGGGTGATGAAATTTTCCGAAGCACGAGCAATGTTCTCAGTGATGAAGTCAGGAATGCAGGATGAATTCAAATTTTCCGAATTGGAGCAACACAGGATGATCACAGGCGAAGAATCAATTTAAAATGGTGAAAATAATATTTTTCTAAGGTTCAAAATTGAAAAATTAAATGAACCCGTTCGTTGGGTACCCATGAATTCGAGGTGTTCTGAAGAAAATTTTCTTCTGGGTACTGAATATTTGCAATGATGAATGGATTTCCAAATCTTCCGAACTTCGCTGACACTTTTTCAGTGAAGAATTTAATCAGTGTTCAAATTGTGAATTTTCCTAAGGGAAAATTTAAAATTTTCTAAGGCAAATTTGAATAAAATATGCTGTCAAGATGAATTTTCTTCGAATGATGAATCTGAGGTCAGTTGCTTAGATAATTTTGATCAAATTCTTCAAGGATGGATTTTTCAGAGCAGAAGAGAGTTAAAATTCAAATTCCAGTAACAGAGCTCCGGCTGGTGAGTAAAAAAAAGAAGAATTTAAATTAAATTTTTTGAAAAGGAATTCAAAGATGCCAGTCAAAGTCAAGTTTCTAGAAGAATAATATTCCCGACGACTGGAGACAAGTGTCAGAAACACCAGAGAGGGAAAATTCGAATTCTTGAAGTGGAGTAGTGGAGTTTAATTGCACTGGCTAAAATTAACTTCTTCTAGAATTCGAATTTTAGCTATAAAATGGAGAAGTTTTTCACTTGTTTTCACAGCTGAGGAAGGCGAATTTTCTCTAAGAAAGGCATTGCAGTGAAGAGTTCAAAGTTTGCTGATATTGCTGAGACTAGTTGAGGGAGACGCCTTGAGAAAGTGTCATTGCTGAAGTCAAGAAAGGACGCACTTGCAAGTTGCTGAGTATCCAAATCTGCATTTGAAGAGGTACGCCTTAAGTTGCTTGTGCTGAGAGTTGAAGGAAGGACGCCAAGTAAGTTGCTGAAAAGTACGCCCTTGCTGGTCAAAAAAGTTTTTGCTGAAGTCCAGAGTTGCTTGTGCTAGAGGTACGACTTTGCCAGTTTAGTTCATTGCTGGAGTTGAAGTTGCCAGTTGAAGGAAGACGCCTTGAAGTAAAGTAAGTTGCTCAAAGTTTTCAAAGTGTGAGATCGCTGATTGCTGATACGAAGTCATAGAAGTTCAAATTACTGATTGAGGATAGTGAAGTGAAATCATCAAAGTCTACTTAGAAATCTGTTCTAAGTGTTGGAATTCAAATTTATTCAAGAGAAGAAGCTGAGGTTTGCAAACACGAAAGTTATTGTAGCTTCTAAAGTCGACTGCAGCCCCTATGTAATGTCATGTATCATTTTTATAAATTAAATTGCTAATGAATGTTGTTGTTTGCAGATAGCTGAAGTGAGGACAACTGGAAAGGACAATGGTGCCTCAAGACAAGCAGTGATCAAGAAGCTGAGTAAAACATTCATGCCGGAGTCGAAATTCATTTCAAAGCTGGGCAAGTTGACAGACACCAATTTGGGCTCCGTCAACCTGGAAACCTTCAAGAACAGGATGTTTGGAATTGGAAGTCATCTAAGCTTCCAATCACTTACAACACGTCCGGCGGGCTATGGCGTACCGCCGGTTTCGCCAGCCTATGGCCAGTTGTTCGACGTGATAATGCAATGCTAATGTTGCAGCAGTTCACGCCGATCATGTCACCGATGGCCAAGTGCTTGCCAATCTTACTCCGGCAGCCATTGGTGAAGCTTTCAGGATCCCGGTGCATAGGAATATGATTTACAAATCCAGAGAACGGGCTGAGCGGATGTATGCTTCTGCTTTTGAGCGATGCATGGATACAATTAATACCCACTGGATGAGCACTCCCAAGCCTTCTCGAACGAAGTTGCCCAAGCAAATCATAGCGGATGACTTGAAGCAAGAATACTGTGATCTCATCATGATGCTGAGCAGGGTTGGAGGTTGCCCACAATCATTTATTTTTGAACCCTGGATGTTTTACTACATTAACCTGGTGCTAGAGGGGAAAGACTATGTCAATTGGGCTGCGATGATCAGTGACAACTTGCACGAGCAGCTCCTAAGCTTGAGGAGAACGAAGACATTTTACATGAGCTCCTATGTCATTTATATGTTGGCACAGAAGACGAAGTATAGGGGGATATCTTATAAGGAGCCTGTTGGATGCGGCTCTCATCAGTTCAAAATCTATGATGCCTGTCCGCAGTTGCACCTGTCAAGCACAACCCACTACAAGCATGTCAACGACTCATTCACCATGTACATCACGAGGTTGCTGCAGGAGCGATTGCAACACAGAATCTCGAAGGAAGCCCAGGAGCTAATTGAAAGGTATGGGTGTTGGTTCATACAATTTCCGAGATTCTCTTACATTAGGCTGCAAGGTTTCTCATCATACCCATATAGGCTGCCTAAATACCCAACAGATAGAATATTGATGCTAGAGATATCTAGACAGTTGCTAGCCTTTGATAAAATCCAAAAGAAGAAAAAGAAAGGAGGGATAGAGTTTCCAATTGTGATGGGCAACTCGGATGAGGTGTGTCCTTCGATACAGGCAGCTAGAGAAGCTGAAAGTGAGCTTCAGTTTTATCATTTCTCATATCATACTAGCCGACAACACTATGACCCACATCATAACATCAATTGGGTTCTGTCGGAGGAGTTCAAGCATAAGGCCACCATAGAAGATTATTGGGCTGATGCAGTTGATGAAATTGAAGTAAGGAAGAGAATGTTCTCTCGGTTGCCGATTACTCTGATCAGGGAGTGCGAGGTTGTGCCAGTTCCGGACCAGGTCAATGAGGATATGGATGTAGTCCATCCGGATTATGCAGCTGTTCGAGATACTCCGCTTCCACCTCCCGATTGGTCAGAGCCCGAGGTTGCAGATTTAGATACTCTTTCTATCCCAGTCATGACATTCACCAGGGCATGGGTTGATAGAAAGGTGAATAGATTGAAGAGTAGGTCGATTGCTTTGACTTACAACATGATGGGAGATCACAGGACGCCCACCACTGGCAGGAAGAAGCAGATTACAAGAGGTCCAGAGTCCAGGAAGAAGGAAATAGTTAGACAGGAGCCTATTCAGCCAGAGCCTCCACGAGTCACAGTGGCAACACCCTTGGAGACACGTTCTCCAAGCATACAGGAGGTCTCTTTGTTTGCTGATCGAGATTGTAATTGAATCCGCGTAGCAGCCAGATGATATCTCGTTACCTGAGAGAAGTCATTGGTCGCAGATTTTAACGCGACTTCAGATTGGATCGCCAGGATGATGAGGGGACTATTAACGACCCTCAGCCAGATAGAGTTTATGAACGATGGCGATGATGATGATGAGTAAGCGTCACGATACCTACCACGAGGATCTATGAGCCCTGCATCGACAGCAAAGCCAAACGTTAGAGAAGTGGAGGCACAGGAGCAGCAGCCCTTCAATATACAGTATGAGGTGCCCGATTAGCTTAAAGACAGAATGAGGAGAAGCCCTAGTGAGGAAATTGATCCAGCAGTTGAGATGGAGGAATTCTTGAACCGGATCAGTGCACCTCCACAGAAGAAGAAAGCTAGAAAATTTTCGAAGATCTCCACTGAGGAGGATGGCTCTCGTACTCTTCACGTTGCTGTTCCACGAGTTGAGTGTGACCGGAATGAAGCAGTTCCTGAGAATTATGTGGTCACGACTCTAGATTTGGGACGCCCTACTGGTGCACAGATCGTGGAGGAATGTGATAACTCCTTCCTCGCCCTCAAGGATAGATTATTCAAGAAGGAAGGAAAATACAAGAAGTTGAAGAGAGAGCATAAGGCTTTAATAGGATATGTGCAGCAGTTATCTCGTTCTCGAGGGCAGGATGTACCAGTGATAGAGCCTCCAGCGGATGTACCTAGAGAGTCGATCAGCGGTTTGGTAGAATTGGGGAGGATGGCACAAGAAGCAGATAAATGGGTCACGGGAGTTCGGGTCGAGACGAAGAAGTTTATGGAGGACCTTGCTTCTGCCTTCTAGCAGGCCTCTACTATTTTGACACGGATAGATGCAGTGGATCATGCTTGGGGCGATGCCTCTATCTATCAGAGTAAGTGCATCCGCCTGAGTATTGAGGCATGTGCCATTGCATTGCCGATTGATGGAGGCCGGTCTGACCGATATGATTTCTCGCGGTATTCTTCACGCATCATTGCATGGTTTTTCCGGGATATCACCGGATCCAAATTTAGAGTATACATAAGGCTATGGCCAATATTATAGATGGAGTCCAAAATACCTTTGAGGCAATATTTGCTAGGCGACTGAATCCAGATGAAGTTAATTTTGATAATTTGAGGGGTTTGCTGGTGCCTTTCTTTGCAGACGTTAAAACCTTTGTACAGGATGATTTCGACAATACTTCTACTTTCTCCACCTTGATCCAGAACACGCAGGATTCCTTAGCTACTTGGAGAAAGTCTTGTGCAAGGCATGAGCATTCAGTCACAGTGTTAGAGTTTCAGTTAGATTGCATTCCACCTATTTCAGTTAAGGAGGTTGAGGCTGTACTTGGCAGATTTGTTGAGTTTGCAGTCAGAGAGAAGGCAAATGGGAATGCACCATCGATGAGATCTTCAGAAGACTCCAATGGGACATTTTCATTGTTCTTACTATTTTGTGAGTGAGTGGGAATCTTTGATTCATTTAATGTACCACTCCCTCATTCTCGGTGTTTTAGGTTGGCTGAGGGTGGCAACGATTCCGCCGGCCTTTGCGGTTACTGTAACCCCAGCCGCTTTTGGGACTTGGTTAGCGGCAAAAGGAGTCCCCCTCATTTGTATTCATTAGAACAGGAGATTAGATCAGAGCCAGAATTGAGATAGAGCTAGAGTTAGAAAGTAGAGCATTGTAGACATTTTGCATAGTGGAGAAGAAAGAAAGTTTTCCCTTTGAAAACTTTTGTGGAGATTGTTGTGTAACACTTTTCATGATAATAGATCTTTTCATTGATGGTGGAATTCGTCTTGTCATGAATAGCTAGCAAGGTCTCTTCTTCCTTTCGTATCCAAGTAGCGTAATTTTCATGCAAGTAGCTTACTTTGATGTGTGGCATTTTTGTGGAGGTAGCTTCTTTCATTCCATACCACTAGCGGCTTGTTGATGATAAGTTCGCCTTGCGTGGTCAACTGGACATTATCTTGAGTTTAACTTCGATTGTTGTTTGCATGCTTATATGCGTCGTTGTGATGGTGTATGTATGTTGAATCATAATTTGAACATCTTTTGTTATCCCTTTGAAGATTGCACCGATTTTACTGAGGCTGTCCGACGTGAGGCTAGGTGAAATTTGGTTGAAGTCTATTGAAACGAAGCTCCACATATCCTGCATTTAGAATAGCATATAAGTCTCTTAGGCCCTAAACTCTTTTACTTTCCGCACATTTCTGATTAGTTTTAGGAAAACGAACCACATTGCCAAATCATACACGCGAGAATCCCCTTCAAAATCATACATTAGCTGCTAACTGCAAGAAATCTGAACAATTGTGTAAGTCCCCTCGTAAGAACACAGCAATGCACATCAACCAAACTGGGTCTATTCACACTTAAGGAACCTTGGAGTTGAACGTGTGATCTATCTCGTAATCTTAGCACACGGAATACTTTGATCAAGAGAGAATGGAGTAGCCCTAAACTATTTCGTTCTGCTGTTTGGTGCGGTCACAAAAAACACATCAACACGTCTTTAGTTTAACTTAGTTGTAGTTGAAGTTCTTAAATCAGAAAATCTCAGCTGCAGCGTTTGTGTTTAATAAACCTTGTGCTCTAGCTGATCAAAAAGATAGGCAACTTATTTTTTAGTTTACTTTCTTTCAACACCATCAGCAAGAGGGAGCTTCCCCTCCTAGTTTGAAGAGCAGTTTTATTGTGCATAGCTGTCTGTTTCAAATACGCATTCCAGAGGTGCGAATTTAAACGCCAACAAGTGGTTGGGTGTTTCATTTTTTATTATAGTTCTGCTTCCGCTGAATAAGTGGTAGAGCTCTTATGGTCAGTTATCCGCCTACACATTTACATTTCCAACATTTACTTTCTAGAATGGTCGGCTAGCCGCCTACAACATTGTACTTTCAATTTCAGATTTCATCTAACTATCCCCTCGCACCATATGCTCTCACCTCGCCCACATTGGGATCTTGGTGATTAGAAAGTGAACGGTTCCTTTTAAGCTGGTTATGTTTATTGACCTAACCTTAACAAGTTCAAAGTTGTGTTAAAAAATCAAACAAAAAAAAAAGGTGCTCCACGGGGACGCATCCCCCCCCAAAAAACCCCGCATTTCGTAGACGAGGACATCTCAGAGACTTGGCGACTTGGGGGGAACGTCTCCCCACCAGCCCACCACCAGCGCCACCATTCCACCACCAATGTCATTGTCTCCAAGATTCCACTAGTACTTCAAGGACGCTAGGGTGTCCTCAAGATGTCCAGGGGACTCCTAGTTGTCTCCAAGATGTATAATTCTTATACTTCTATATCTTTTTATAACTATTTTTTCAAGTACTATATGTATTTCAGCACCTTGCCGCCCCCTCACCACCGTCCCCCCACCGTCCCCCCATCGTCCCCAAACTCAAACCCTCCGTCCTAGCATTCCCAAAACACGTGCCCTACCATCCCCTCGTCCCCGTCCCTGAAACCTCATGGAACACTAAAAAAAAAACTAAGGGGAATATTTCAATATACATAACACCAGGATCAAAGATAAAAAAGGAAATCCTAAAGAACTATCATGATAACCCATCTGCAAGGCACCAAGGATATTACAAAACTTATAAACAGATCGGGGAAAGATTCTCATGGAAGGGCCTTAAGGGAGATGTGTTGAAATATGTCAGGGAATGTATGGTGTGTTAGAAAAACAAGGAAGAACACATTTATCCAGCAAGATTACTCCAACCTTTACCCATACCTAATCAAAAGTGGGAGAGCATATCCATGGACTTCATAACAAGCTTACCCAAGGTACAAGGAAAGGAATGCATTTATGTGGTAGTTGATCGGTTAACAAAATATGCCCATTTTATTGCCATATCCACAGACTTTAAGGCCCCTCAAGTGGTCAAGGTCTTCTTCAAGGAAGTTTTTAGGTTACATGGGCTACCTCAGAACATTGTGAGTGACCGAGATAGTCGGATCCTCAGTTTATTTTGGCAAGAGTTATTCAAACTAGCGGGGGCAGAGCTAACCCCTAGCACCAATTACCATCCGCAAACCGATGGGCAAATTGAGATCGTCAACAAATGGTTGGAAGGATACCTAAGAAACTATGTTATAGGACAACAAAAAATGTGGGTCAAGTGGCTCCACTTGGGGGAACACTGCTATAATACCACCCAGCTTATGTCTATAGGAATGAGCTATTTCCAAGCATTGTATGGGTACACCGCAACATCTTTTGGGGACTTGATCTGATTAGGGACCAAGGTGCAAGGGGCTAAGGACTTTATACAGCAAAATACAAATATTATGAAGGCACTTAAAGACAATCTCCATCAAGCTCAGAATCAACAAAAGATATATGTTGATAAGAAGAGGGTTGAACGAACCTTTAAAGTTCGAGATCTAGCCTTTCTAAGGCTGCAACCATATAAGTAGTCATCCCTCAAGGTCAGTGGGGCGAAAAAACTCAAGCCATGATTCTACGAACCATATAAGGTATTAAGGAGAATAGAAGTAGCCTATGAATTGGAGCTCCCTATGAATAGTGGAGTTCATAATATATTCCATGTAACCCGTCTCAAAAAGGTCTTGGGGCAACACGTTGTCCCCAATATAGAACTACCACCACTCGAGACAAAGGTAAACTAACCTTGGAACCAAATATGATCCTAACCGTACAAGAGAAAAGACAAAGGAGCAAAACTATGGAAGAGTATCTAGTCAAGTGGAAGGGCCTGCCTTCCAAAGACGCGACCTAGGAGGAGGCAAAGATACTCAACCCTCCAAATCTTAAGTTGCTTGAGGACAAGCAAAGTTAGGAGAGGGAGCACTGTCATGTCCCCCAAAATTGTAACACCAAATGTATCAAAACAAAAATGAATATCAAAATCTAAATATGAGTAATTGCAATTTAAATATAATTATAATCATCATAGATAATATTAGAATTATAATATTAACAATTTAACCATTTTTATCTTAATCAGGATTATCATAGATGAGTGCAATTTATAAACATCATAAATATAATAATCTATATTCTAACTAACAAGTATGATTTCATAAACCATAAAAGAAATAATATTCAACATATAAAATAAAAGAGAGATAAATAAAATATAAAATATAACATACAAATAATACTAAATAAAAGAAAGATAAATAATACCAAAGTCAATTCCTAATATGGGTGCAGCGATTAACAAAATGTAGTGATTAAACAAATGTGGTGCTCAAACATTATTAAGGAATCGATCCAAGGGTGCTCACCAAAGGAAGTAATGAATGCAAAGAGGCGCATCCAAAATGAGGACTCTCGATCGGCCATAAAGAGAGGTCAATGCAAGATCTAAAATAGGGGAAGGGATCAAAGGAAAAACGAGTTAAGAATAGGCTGCATATCTTCGGGTAATACTTGAGATAATATGAGATTCTATTATGCAAAAAAACATAGAATAGGATAAAGGCATAAGCGATAGATATATTCATGATTGTTTATTTCTATTTATAATATGTTCAGAAATTCATAGAGTAGGATAAAGGCATAGTCAATAGATATATTCATTATTGTTTTATGTTCAAAAATTCATAGAGTAGCATAAAGGCATAATCAATAAGATATATCCATTACTATTTATTTCTATTTGTAATATGTTCAGAAATTATAGAATAGAATAAAGGGATAATCACTAGACATGTTTATCATTTATTTTCATTTATAATATGTGTACACTGCTAATCTGCATATTTATAATCCATTATCTGTTTATACTATTATGTTTATGTTCCACCATGGTGAGGAAGAAGGATTACAAGGGGAGGCAAAGGGGTCTCTTCTAGATATGCCACCTGGTGGGGGGGGGAGGGGCAAGATGAGCCCACAAAGAGCCAAAGGGGTACTTGCCTTTGGGGTATCCGAGGGTACTGCCTTTGGATCTAAAATTGATCACCGGAGCAATTGTTGCAAACCCACCCTCCCACCATGGTGTAACCAAAGAGGAGGATCAATTATCGGAAATGGAACAAGGATGTTGATAAGGGAGTTGGGAGTCTCACTGGGTCATTTCATATGAATGACATGTGCCACATGAGACCTAGCAGATCCCCCTCATAAGCATGGCATGCACCACGAGGGGGAGGAAGAGACCAAGATACCTTATCAACATCCCCTTCCATGTGACCCCTAATTGAGCAACCCCAAGGTGAGCTAGTGATTAGATTAGACTAGTTATCCCATGATGAAGTGGTTAATGTTGATTATGATGTTTAATATAGATTTACTCATGCTTAATCTTGATGTTCAATGTGGAATACTAATATTCTTTCTGTAAGCTAATCTTGTGATTGATCTCTAACTTGTCTACAGGAACTAAATCAAACCAAGATATTCTCTAACCCATTGTTTGGGAGTTAATTTAGTATCATTCCTATTAGGGACATCACAAGTAGTGTGAATTTAGTATCATTCCTATTAGGGACATTACATTAAGCGGGAGCAACCAGTTGTTCAATGGTGTGAGTATCAAATGCAAATACAAGAGCATTCACCAATGGTACTACCGATGGTGTTAAAATGAGCTCAACATAAATTATATCAGACCATTATATACTGTTGTTATGAAAGGTAAATGACAAAAATGTGAAGTAAACTCCCCCCCCAAAATGCTACAATGTAAGTATGAGAACACTCCCACAAACTATAACAAGTATACCTCAATACAAGGTCACATAAGCCACTCCAACAGGTTTCATACATTAGACAGCAGTTTGACATGCACGAATAGCAGGCCTGAAAACCCAACCAGCAAGCAACCAATGAGCATAACTTCTCTGTCACTCAATAGAATCACTCCAAATCAATTGCAAAGGACCAAGAAGGCCTATGCACCTAATATAAGCTTGCAAACACCCCCCAAAAGAGACTGAACAACAGGAAATATTCACAATACTCCTCCCACCAAATGGTACAGCCTCCCTAGGAAGGTCGACCCACTCCTAAAAATCCATTAGTCACAATAAAATCACCAAAATTTAGGCATAGTGGGGCCAAAGCACAAGGAATATAATGACCAAACGCCCACAAAAAGATCTCCAGTCCTTCGTTCAGCGTAAAAGGTGGGTCAGCTAGGCACGAACCAGCAACGCCCAAATCTGATTAAACACACCAAAAATGCCTCCAAAGCTGCAAATTATCACACACACACACCAAAATATATCTAGAAAGCATCAAAACTAGCAAGGACTGAAAGAACTAAGATAGCCATCACCAATATAAGCCCAACTGCAACCCCTGAGATGGAGCCACACCACTATTCAGCTAGGAGATATCTTGCAATCTCGAAACTGAAGTCGACTTAGAGGGATTTCATCCTCAAAGCCCAAGGAGATCTCTCTGCATTTCAACAACACTTCATTATATCAAATTAGCACATCTAAATGAGACCAAGTGAGGGCATATACATAGCTTTTGAGACCCAAAAGTTTGAATTCCTTTTCCCTCCAAAAGGCCTTCACTTTTAGCGCCCACCTTATTTATACATAAAATTTACTTTTAAAACAATTTAAGTCTCCATCTAGGCGTCCAAGCTCAAGTCCACCTTTTAAAAACAACTTAAGTTATGCATCCTAGGCGTGGGGGTCAAAAGGTTACTTGACATTATAAAATAAACTTAAGTTGCTAACCTTTCCATTTTCAAACACCAAGGATGGTGGAGAAGCCAACTGCTAGAAATAACAAGATGCCAACCACTGCAACTGCCATCACTACCGGAAATAGTAACCTTGCACTGAATTGCTGCCAAGATCACTGCCAGAAATAGTACTTACTAAAAATAGCATACTGCTAAAAATAGTAAGTGTGTCCAATCTCAAAATAAGCACATTCTGAGATGAAGTTGTGACTTACTAAAAATAGCAATGACTACCCACCAAGGATCTCATAAAACCCTTTGAAAAACTTCTACAACAACCTCTTGGAAAGCTAACAAGAAACCTCCAAGAATCACTCAGTTATATTGAGGGGGGCGGAGTGAAACAATATAACAATCTTTTTCTTTTTCAAACCTTAATTAACCGTAGCAATAGCACACATACAGGATCTAGCAATTAAGAACACAAGACGAACATACGATTTACGTGGAAACCCTTGCAAGAAAAAACCATGGAAAAATATTGCTTATATGTAGATCTTGTCATAGTAGACACCAACCCACTTCTTTTACATATGATTAGCCAGATGTTACATACAATGATGAAAAAAAAAAAAAGTTGTAGAGCATTCTATACTACATAAACTTGAGGTTTGAGAAGCCAATACAAAGTTGTGGCCTTCTCAATGGCATGAGACAGGAGTATAAAGAATCGTTGTTTTGGAGATGGACGCAAGAAGTAACCTTGTAATCCAAAACGGGCATGGTGAAAGGTATATCTGACTTATAGAAACCTACGCAGTGTGAGTTGATGATACAGTGTATTGAAATTTTTGTGAAGAGTATATTGTGTATTGTGTAAGATGTTGCGTAAGAAATAGATATATAAGTATGATGAGTCAGATGGAGGTTATATTTTGAAAAGTTCCAGATTTGTTTTATACGGCTGACATAATATATTTTTGTCAAAGCAAATTATACGGAACATGATATATGTTTCAGATTTGAAGTTCGGGTGTAGACAACAAATCTCTTTGGAGCAAGATTGTATAAATCTAAAGAACGAGTATAGACAAAATCTGGAGATCAATCAGTGATTATAAAAGATTGTGTTTAGTTTGTGATTAATCGAGATTCAAAAGGACGGACTTTTCTCCAAAAGACATGTTGAATAATTTGTGAACTTGCTAATACAAGGCTCAAAGGGACGCGTCTTTCTTAAAGGACGTAATCATTGCAGACGTGTTTATCTTCTTCAATAATATTTTGAAAATCTGAAAAGACGTAGAAATGAAGATCTGTAGAGGTGCGATTGCTCTCTAATTGCAATTAAAAATTAAATATATAATTATCGCTGCCTAGCAAATACGAATAAAGACACATCTTTAAGAGGTGCTTTACAAACAACTCTAGAATTTGTTAAGGCAACGCTTGGTATTAAAAGGCAGTGGTTATATTAAAAGGGCAAAGATTAATTTGAGTTAGTTATGAGGCAGCGCTTGAAGTATGTTTCAAGGAAATATCTTTTCAAAAGGTTGTATTCATTCGAATAGATGCCTCTCTTCATCAAAAGGCATAAGGAGATATAAAAAGAGTCTTTTAATATGCAGTGGGAGTGCGTGCATAAAATATATATCATCTGAAGATTGGAGTGTGTAGCTGGGTGTAAAAATGTATATCATCTAAAGTGTATGCTGTGTATGAATATAGAGATTATATCATCAAGACAAGCAGATGTGGTGTGTTGTGTACTGTGGATTATATTGAATATCATACGTAATAAAGTAAGAGAAAAATATGAGTTTTTGAATGTAATATCCAATGAACAAAGAGCAGGTTTTGTGGAGACATTAAGCAGAGAAATATGTGAGTATGAATAAAAGATAATATGTATAGAGAATATTCAAAGAAAAGAGAGTAAGAAAACAAAGCATATTATATATACACAGCAGATTGAAAATCAAGAAGAAGCAAATATAAAGAATTCACGAGCAAATTTATGACAAAGATTTGAAATAGATATTTATGAAGAACATGTGCAGATTTTTGTGAAGAAATATATGCAGGTCTAAGGACAGGTTTCTGTGTGTTTCAGGACAGATTTTAAGGCAGATTTATGAGCACATTGAATGTACTATAATAAAGGATTTATGGCAGATTTGTGAAGAAAAGTTCATAGAGACTCGAAGAAGTTTATGTGCAGTTTGAACAAGAATATAAGTGGCAGATTTGCATGTGAGAGAAGAGTGAATTCATCATATGGTGATATATGTAAAAATCATTCAAGAAAGATAAATTCAAAAGGAAGAAGATTGTTTGAGCAGACTTGTCCATCATCTGTTGAGGAGGCAACAATTGAAGGTGGAACACTATTCATTCAAATTATAATTTTTGCTAAGTAGGTGCTTGGCAAGTACGGGTTGGTGCACCTTGTAAGTTGGTGCCTACTAAATCAGCATTAGGGGTTGAAGCTCCTTGTAGGTTGGTGCCTACTAAATCAGGATTAAGGGTTGGTGCTGTTTGTAGGTTGGTGCCTACTAAACTACTTATTTGGTGATTCAAGTAGGTTGGTGCCTACATTCATTGTAAAAGTTTATATAATTCATAAAGTACATTGTTTGTACCGTGGTTTTCTCATGTAAGGGTTTCCACGTAAAATCTTGGTGTCAACTTGTTTATATTGAGATATTCTTGCATAGTTGACGGAAAGGATTTGAAGTTGATACAGCTGAGAGGAAAGGAAAGAAGCTGACATAATTCCCATTCCACCTCTCACAAGAGCATCTTTAGGTTTTCACAAACCAACGGACAAACAACTCTACGAATCTGCACCAACTCAATAAGAAACACCAATCTCTTCTAATGAGAAGCACCAACCTCTTGATCTCTTTGGTTAGGAGGCACCAACCTCCAAATAAACAATATAATAATTATTTTAAACTTCTTCTTGGATCAGCTCCAATATGCTGCTCAAAAACTTGCTCACAAATCTGCTTTAAAAATCTTACAAAAATCAACCATAAATTTGCTCATATATCTGCTCTAAAACTCTTACAAAAATCTGCCATAAATTTGCACATAGATCTGCTCAAGTATTTCTCATAGATTTGCTCTTGGAGTCATCAAAATCTGCTCATATACTTTTTAATTTTGCTCTTCATACGAATGACATTCAATAAAATGCTTTCCTTCTAAACCACTTTGCAACCACACCTTATATCTTGACAAAGAGGGGCGACTACAAGAAAGAATGTGCCCCTTACCAACAGATGCAACTTTTGTTTTAAATGCACCTCTTCACACAACCTTCGGCACTCCAATAGGGGTCGGCCCTTAAAATATATATATATTTATTATTTTAAATTTAAATTCTCAAAATGGGGCACCAAAAAGAGGGGGGTCAGCCCTTAGCAACTAATAATTTAATCTTATTTTTTATTCTTCAAGACAAGGTGCCAAAGACTAGGAGGTTGGCCAAAATATTACTTAATTATTTTCCTTCATGCAAGGCTGCCAATATACATCAACGAACTCCTTCCTCAACGATCTTAATGACACCATTTAACCTTTGACTTCCTTTGACAACAATGACAATAAATTCTAACAATCCCCCCTTTGTCATTGATGGCAACCTCTCATAGAAATAGTCTTGGAAAGCAACAGGAACAAACCTCTCCCCCTGACTGAAATACTCCCACTTACTCTACTCCACCTTTGACATTGATGGCAAAGGCTTTCCGAGCTGAAACAAAAGGCAATGAATAGCTCCCCATGAACACATGTTTCCTCTAAAGGATTTAGTTACTGGATGAACGTGACATCACTCCCAATTTCTGCCTTAAGTACTCAAAAGTCTTTTCTAGAAGTGGTTTGTTGAAAATGTCTGCAATCTAATTTTTGTGGCATTATACTCCAACTTTACTTGTTAATTTAGCAAAATCTCACCTAACTTTGACTAAAGTCAAAATGTAATTTGTCCTCAAGAAATTACATCTCAGATTTTCAGTGTAATTACGTTTTGAGAAAAGACATTTAAGATGTCAGAAACTATTTACAAGATCCGTAAAGGAAAGCATCAGAAAGTTCAACACTAGAGATCAGGAATCTTCATGCTTCCTTGCTTGGGCGCAGAAGTCTTCATACTTCTTCCTGGTCTCCTACACAAGCGCATCATCTAGGTCGACTGTGTAATCTACAAGGGTGTGAACTCTTGTGATCGATCTTCTGGCGGATGAATGGATTTTCTTGCACCTGTGAAGATGCGTCTTGAGATTATCAAGTGTCAGTCGTGTATCACAAATGACATGCACTGAGGCTTTTGAAAAGCTGGCATCCTCAACTTGCTGCATGACGGCTTCTTTGTAGATCTGGGATAGTTCACTAGATCAAAAGATGTCACCTTCAGGATCACTTGATGACATTTGAAAAGGAACTGCAAAGATGTTGAATCAACAGGCGTTAGCAGAAAAAGAAGCATTGGGACACGTGAAGTGAGCAATGATGTTGAGCAAGCGCAAAACAAGCGACGCAGCACGGAAAACGATGCAGGAGTGGAGAACGAGGTTTCGAGCAAAGAAAGAATGATTTTGAAACGTTTTAAGGAAAAACTGGGAAAAGTGTAAGGGCGCTAAAAATCGGCGCCCTTGCACTTTGGGAAAAATGCCTTCAGGTGCAATGGCGCTGAAAATCAGCGCCCTTGCACTTTTATGTTTAGGTTATCGTGTCGGGCGTACCGAAAAACAAAGCAAGCATGAATACTTGAAGTCTCAGTACCGGCGTGCGCACAGGGGTTTGCAATGGCATAAGAGTTTCCAAATGATGAAGAACGAGGGAGAGGTGACAAGCGAACGAAAAAGCATGAATCCAAAATTCACTTTAAGGATTTCGGGCGAAATGAAGAACAAACGTCACCGGATTTCGAATTTAAGCAATAGCGCGGAGAACCGGAAAGTGCAACACGACCGAAAAAATCACCGCCTAAATTGTTATGGGAAAAAGTATCAAACGCCAAAAAATCCCAAAGCTTTAGTAACCAAATTTATTCTTTCACTTCTGAGCAGTAGCGCTGAAAAAACCCACCCTTGCACTTTCAACACTTAGAAAATTTTTTGAAAAAGTTAGTGCGCTTTTGTCCAGAGCTTTTGCACTTTTGACACTTAGAAATTTTTTTGAAAAAGTTAGTGCGCTTTTGTCCCGAGCTTTTGCACTTTTGACACTTTGAAAAGTTTTTGAAAATATTACTGCGCTTTTGTCTGGAGCTTTTGCACTTTTGACACTTCGAAATTATGTTGAAAATATTAGTCCGCTTTTGTTCGAACCTTTTGCACTTTTGACACTTAGAATTTTTTTTGAAAATATTAGTCCGCTTTTATCCAGAGCTTTTGCACTTTTCCCAATTTCACTAAGTATAAACAATGAGAGTTCGAGAACATACTCGTTTCGAAGATCTTCGCTAGACGAACGCAAAGGGACGCTCAAACAGATTGCTTGAGACTTTGGAACGCACTTGAAGGTGGATTGAAAATAGCCTTCTTTTACATCACGAACCTATGAAACGGACAAGTTTCGTAGGGGGGTTATCCATAGAATGAGCACTGCTAGATTCCATGATAACAGGGCCCTTGAGGCAGACTTGAGTGAGGGCGCCACTTTTCTCAGGGCTTTCCTCCCTATAGGTTTCAAGCACTTAGAAGACAATCTTTGATCACACTCAATGCACATACTTATTGGTTCATGATAATATATCTCATAGATTATAAATGCCACTATCATAATGAAAGAACTATAATTTGATTACTACATTAATGTTAGCAATGTTATTTGAGTATCAATAGCCCAAGTAAACACAATTATTACATATCCATATCAAAGTTATGAACATTACAAACATGTCTCGCGATACCAAATAAGGGCGTATAGCGTGAGTTTTTGACGGGCGCGCAGGTCCTTGGTAAAGTGGACTTTTGTAGCTGTTCATGGTGATGAGCAACAGTGTGTAGGCAGGTAAGGTATTCGAAATGAATGGAGGTTGTGACTGGTTTCAATGTCGGGTTCTTTAATCTTGGTA
>VDFB02374537.1:0-12479 GCA_007258455.2 Sequoia sempervirens | reverse complement strand
ACAAACAAACAATCAACCAACGAACACGCAGCAAAACACGCAACAAACAAAAACGCAACTGCAGAAAATCTTTGAGTTTATCCTTTGAAGATTGCACTATTTCTGCAGTGTTGCGAGTTAAACTCTAATTAAACAGGAATTGGTTTATGAGGGATCCATCTATCTGCAGCATCAACCATTTTTATCATTGTCCTTAGGTTTTCAGATTTAGTTTTCCTATCCCTTATCTTTTGCATTTTATTTCAAAACTGGGTTAGTTTAGGAAGAAAGCATCATTTCCATTGCCATATCAGATGTTATAAGTTATTTTCAGATTTCAGATCTGAAAATACAGCTAGGGTTTCACATCATTTTCAGATTTTTTCAAACCCTTGTTTTAGAATTCCAGCTTAAATATACTTAAGGCCCCTTGTAAGATAGCAAAACATCATGCACTGAGTTGTTTTATGCAAAGTCGAGACCTGACTATTGAAGCCTTAGGGTTATCTTTCTGATGTTTCTGAGGATAGATTTCCTTTCAAGAGAGATAAAGCACTTCGTGTTTTGTCTATGTTGTGAATGTGCAAAAACACTCATAAACAAAAACCAGTTAAATGAACCCATTCAACATTGTATTTAAGGGGGTATAGGGCCCTTTTTTGTTACTACCATTGTCCAAAAGAATTGGTTTGTAATAGAAGAAAACCATGCTTTGAATGGTTCTACTAGTGACTGAAGGGAAGAAGGTTTGAATGTCTTCCTGGATAAAAAACCTATCAAATGGCAGGAATTTCAGAGAGGATCGGTCTCCATGGATCATTGCAAGTTTCAATCCCCACCACTTCCCTCAATCATATTTTCATGACATAGTTCTTTGTTGCCCTTTGATACATATATGGTGCTTCATCTTGTTAGAAAGTTCCATATGGCTGATAGGTTGGTCCTATTATGTGTAAGGTGATGATAATTCTGTATAATCTTGGTATCCTATATAATTTAAACTTGTCACAGGGTTCGCCGAATTTCGACCATGAAGTTTGAAATTCAACGAACATTATTTTTTTTTATATAAAAATCATGAAAATTTGCATATAAATTTGTACTAATTAAAAAATATATTTTTGAAATGTGTTTTCATCAGATGGTAATTGCAAGGCAATGACTTAAAGTTCAAACTTCCTCATTTCAAGTGCGTGACTCCTGCCGGATGTTGCAAACTTGTGTGACTGCAGGTATTTAGGGTTTTGCTTTTTTAGCTTTTTTCACATAGCAGCAACGAGCATTGAGCGATTGTTCAATCTATTGGTTCCTCGTTCTTGGTGCTGGTGGAGATAGCTAACAAGTGATAGGCACAGCCATCTATTTGATTGAGACCCAACATATCCAAATATTAGATGCGACCCTCCACCACTTAAATCTTCTTTTTGCCCGGCTGTCTTTTATAAATTTTTTATTAAAAAAATATTGTTTTATTTTAATATTAACAAATTTAAATAGTAAAATATTAAATTTGTCAATGTTAAAATAAAATAATACTACTCTTTAAATTTGTTAACAATCATATCCGAACTTTAAGCATTTTCTTATAGTATTGTTTTATTTAATTTTAACTAATTTAAATAGTTAAATTAAATTTTAAACTTGTTAGTTTTTTATATTTATTATAATTTATTTAATTTTTTTAGTAATTTTAATTTACCATATACAAAAGTTAACAAATTTAAAATATTTAAATTTATTATTTATATATTTTTTTAAATCAAATTTATCTAAGGTGAATTTAATCGCAATTTTTTTATTTATTCTTTTTCTCTTGCTGAACTTCATTTGAATTTGCCGAACACGAACTTGAACTCGAACCTTGTGACATATTTAAACCATAAAAGCACAGAGCTGTGCTGGTATCGTCGTTTTGTTTGACTGTACTGTTTGGAGATAGATTCTTTTGATGCTTTTAGTTCGTTCTCAGGACATTGGGAGGAAGGAAGATCCTCTTGATATCTCAGCATGTGTCATAATTGCTTTGGTAGTGAAAGGTGCTTGCTTTTGAGAGGAGTGCTTGGAGTTGGCTTGTAAATACAGGTCGTTATGTGTCTTATTTCTGTAAATCTTTACTGTTAAGTGTGCCATCCCTCCTCATAAGTTAATGTCCTAGAACAGGGTGCAACCATTATCTTAGATTTATTAGGTGTATTTAATTTTCTAAGATATGCAATTCAGTTATTGTAGGAATAAGTTAAGACACAATCTCTTTCAAGTGGGTTATGATGTCATTCACATCCTTTCCCTAATTCTGTTTAAATGGATAAGATTCAAGAGCCTTCTTTTTAAAGTTCCCCACAGTTAGCAACAATTGGTGATGGAGGACAGCCCACAGCCACGTCTTTTGTTTGTTCATACGTAGATCCTTTGAAGCTGAAGAAAGTAGATTTAGGAGTTAGGACAGTTAAATCTTGTTTTGAGTTTCATCATATCCCAAAAGTTTGCGATAACATATTTCTTTAATCAGAATGTTTTTGTATGAGGAGGCTATTTTGAAGCTCAGAATTGCATGTTGATCACTCAATTTAAATGTCCTTGATCATGTTCAGTGTGTTCATTCTTTCTTATTTGACGACATCTTTGCTATGAATGGTTTTAATTGTTCTGTTAGGAAAGAGGCAAGTCTATATGTTGGCAAGTCAATTGTATTCAATCAATTATGATACTCAATAATTTTCATTTGTAGGCAACTAAGATCCCAAACAACAAACTTGTGCATTTCCTCATTCCTCTCAAAATCATCAAAAAACATATGATAAATGTACAATTGGTTGGCTTGTCATCATCTTTTGCAGTGTTTCTTCTGGGATTCTCATAGTTAGAGACTTAGTTGCAGTGTGTTTGGCTGCCCCTTAGGAGTAGGGAACTGGGAATGAGAGGCAGTGAGCTTTTGGGGCTTGACACTTTACCACCTACTTGCTCTTGTTAAATGCTGGGTTTGTCGATGTGGCAAGGGCTAAGTTGCCAGGACAGAAAAGCTCCTAGCTGGGTACAAAGGTTGGTGAAGTGCTGAAGCACACTTGTAGATATCATATTCCAGCCATCCTGAGTCATACATATTCGAACTATAGCCAGTGAGTTAAGAAGTTGATTACACTTGATGAGAGGGCAGCCTTGAATTTTGAGATCCGGACTTCAGTACCAAAAGCTTTTTTTGGGAGATTGATTCATTGCATTTTATAAATGGCAAATGCTGATTATATGTCCCAGTTAGATTTTCAGAGTTCCCTTGAATCCCAATGAGTGACCTCACCATATATCCTCCTATAGGGTCTACCCAAAAAGAAACTGGTATTGTTGTAGCTGATAAATTTTGTCAAGGGCCTGGAAAGGTTTTTGAAAAAAGGTTGGAGCTCAATCTACAGAGAACAACACAGCTGTGTAATGTTTTTGAATAACATAACTACAGTGATCCCACACATCCAAATATCTTGGTTTGGGACTTCATCACCTTTGATAACTTCCTTGAAGACGAAAATGTAGACAGCCTTTCACAGGATTTCTGATACTGGTCATGCAAACTATGGACAATCTTATGGGCGCTGATTCAAGTACTTGTGATGGATTTTAAGGGGAGGTAGCTAACAAAATATCCAATTAACGTATATATATTAATTTGATAACAGGATTGTCAATAGTTTTCATCTTTAATAAACACATCAGCAGAAGGCTTGTTTTCATTACCTTTATATTTTTGGGACAATTTCTTGGCATTCTTGGGTGCCATAGCACTTTACGAGATCTGCAGCAGTGACGATTTTTTGGAGGGAGAGATTCACTAGATGATTTTTCCCAAAGGACAGCAAATATAAAAAGGACATTAGTAACAGTAAAAACCCCCACGGATAAAACTAACATGACTACATGTGGCAAGAACAGCCCTTATTAATGTCAATACCAAACAAAAACACAGCAGAGATCTCGTCATGTGCTATTCCATTTATAACAACCACAAGTATCAGAAATACATATTAAAACCATAAATTTAGGTTAGTATGACTATCTGTTGATAGCAATCCAAAATTTGCAATGATCTTCTCACTGTAAACTGCCAATGGCCTAAGCTCTGCTTATCTGCATAGTTGCCTAGAGACATGGGATATGGGGTGCAAGGATAGAGATAGGAAAACCATTTTCTAATGGGGTTCAAGAGTACATGAGAAAGGGTATGACTATATTATATTCAAATTTAAATACACTCAACAGGAGGTGTGTTGTGAGCATTAGAACAGCGTCCCTGTTATCAATGAGAGTTCCCTGGTAACAATGCTTACTGACCATGCTAGGTAGCTCTTCCCAAGATTTGCATGCAACTAGAATCTTTTTCCTTTTAATCCATGTTAATCTTTATTGATTTGAATTCATTCCATTGATATAAACCAATTAACTGAACATTCTGAATGGTACTTTTTTCTTATGTTACAGTATCTAAATTTCATTCCTAATAATTGGATCTTACAGAGTATGACTTGATCAGAGTATTTAGTTCAACTGGTTATTTATAAAATCATATCTATGTTTGGACAAGAATGAGTTCGTTTTATCAATCTAGGTGAATTCTTATATCTGTTGTCATGAGGTGTGAACCAAATGCTGTTGTTAAATTCCATATTTTTCTGGGGAAGGTAATGTATATGTTAATGCTAATATTTTTTTAACGCAAAATTTGAATATATCAATCTATTTTGCAGAGGTTTCTAATAAGATTGACCAAATTGAGGAGCAGTTCAATATACCCATTACGAAAGCTGAATTTACAGTGATGCGGTCCTCTTTCAATGTATGGTTGTGTTGCTTCTTGAAACACCTAGTCTCTTTTCTTTAGACCATGGTAAAAATTATGAAGAGGGTTAATGACAATCTCAATCCTGCAAATAACTTGGTGATTGTAGTTCTAATTATGGTGCTTTGTATTTGCAGTATATATTGCCCTATATCTTGGGCTGGCATGCATTTGCAAACTCCATCAATATTGAGGAACAAGCATGTGTTACCTCTGGCTGATCTGGAACATCAGCAAGTTCGATCATAAATTACATAAACTTGATCAATCCACATTGATTGCTTTTGCTAAGTCTGAGATGGAAGTGAGTTCTGATTTAGGATATATAGCAGTGAGTAGATTTTGGAGTTGTGGAGCATTGCCCACAGTGCAGCATGCTAGCTCAAATTCAAATACTGTAAAGCAAGTCTTCTGAAAGCTTTTGAAGTTTGGCCTATTTTTGAATTCTTAGAATCCAAGGCAATATTTTGTAAGAAAAGCATAAATTGCCTGTGGATTGATGTATGAAAAAATTACAAGAGGTTTAGGTACCAAATTTAGCTTATGAGGTGATGTTACCATACTGGATGATCTGATTTAGTTTGATTTGTGTCTCGAAGGCAAATAAATTTTTAACCTTTTGCAAATATCGAAGTTAAAATACCCTTTTATTATTCTAAGGTATGAGGGACTTTCCAAACTAGGCTGGCGTACACTTGTAACCAAGAAATAGCTGAACCATAGGAAGACCAAGTACCCTACCTTAATGTTTAGGGTGATATCCATATAAATCACTGTTTTAACAATACCTTGTTATAGGAAAATTGAGCCACTCTCATTTGAGAAATACATAGGTGACAGACAAATGGAGGACGCACACTTGTGATCAAGAAGTGATGGAACCATATGAAGATGGAGTATCCCGCCTTAATGTTTATGGTGATGTCTGTACAAGTCACTAATTTAATAGTACCTTGTTATAGGAAAATAGAGTCATGCTTGTTTGAGAGATACGTGAGTCACAAACAGAGGCTTACTCCTTGGGCACGGGATATACGTATGGGCCTCTTCACAGGCTTGGAATGTATGCATTTCACTATTTTTTGTTTGATACTCTGAGCCTTGCTCATATTTGAATCCTAGTGATCATTGTAGCTGTACTCTATTTTTACCACCCAGTATAGCCTGATGTATTGAAATTTAAATTAAATGAGAAAGCTATAAATGATAGCCCTTGAGAGCACACTTATAGGAAGGGTTTGGAAATATGACATTAGTACAAAACAAACAACACATCAAAGGAGCCAAGAAATGGAAGGGTTTGGAAAGCTACATGCCTGGTTATTATTGAAATTGAAATTAAATAAGCTACAAATGACCACAATTACATAGCTATAAATGATAGCCCTTGAGAGCACACTTATATGAAGTGTTTGGAAAGATGACTACACACATCCTTACAAAACAAACAACACATCAAAGGAGTCAAGGATTGGAAGGGTATTTGTAGAATGTCATAACCTTTGATGCAATAAGTAAGAACTAGGCATTCTTGATCTAAGAGTAAAAATTGTGTAGAGGAAACCAAGTGTTTTGGAGGGAAATGATATATATAAGAAATTCATGAGTGTAAAGGTTCAATAAGAAGTCCACGATGTGGGACCCATGGGTGACTTGGGGAACACGTACTAAATTGGATTTTGATGTATTATGACTATAAACGTTTTGTGTAATACTTAAAATTTAAGTAAAATGATGCGATCAAAATGAAATACCAAAGGACATGATGTTTTTAATAAGGGTAAAGGTAGGGTTTTTGAAAGGGCTGTAGCGACTTTTTAAAAAGGTAAGTCAATGGAGCTCAACCAAACAACAAGGAACTAGTGATACAAGGACTCCAAAATGTTAGCATTCAAACAATTACTCAACCAAAGGAGTCGAGCACAACTAACATTACAACCCATAGACTGAAAAAATAAAGAACAAACTCATGGTAGTTTGAAACCAAATTGCTCCAGGGAGCATTGAATTGTCCCTTTAGATAGATCCTTTAAGCAACTTTCCTTCTTGGCTGATCTCTCTTTGTTTTTGGCAGCAATCTTTAAAGATTGAACATTCTTTTTTAGGGGCTATTACCACTGTAGAAGGAACATAGGGTAATTGGGTTGACTCCCATCTTTATTCATAAACCTATATTCTCTTGGAGAAGGCTTGATAGGAGTGGGTTGGAACTCACAAGAAGTGCTGCAATCTTTTTCATGAGGCACCTCAAACCTATTCGTGTTGATTGGGAATTGATCCTTGTTGACCACCTTTGAGCTCCACACAACAATCTTATTCATAACAACAAAATTTGACAATAGCTTGACATCACATTGAGGATTGCGAGGTGACTCAATCTTTTTTCTTCATAATATTTTCCGACGTCCTATTGGTCAAAAATCCAAAGGAGTGGCTAGCCATCCAACATTTTTGACATGTAACCGAGTCCTCATAAACACACAAACTTACACACAAAATTTGGCAAATAACAATTGCTTCCTTGTAGTAGTAATCGGATCAAATCAAATGAGTTGACCAATAACAAAAGTAATACCTTTTAAGACCTCTACCTTCCAATAATTAAAAGGCAAGCTTGGAAACTTGACCCAAATAGGTACTTTGTTGACACATTCCTTTGGATTGAAGCCTAAAGGCCACTTCTTGAGAAAGAGCTTTGGCTTGCCCATGAACCATGGACCATCCATGAGAGTTGTAACACAATCTCCATGTTTCAATGAGATAGAAAATAAGCCCTTTGCCATAGCCACAAACTTAAAATGGCTGCAATACACTTTTTTGGAAATCATCAATGTTAGGCCTCACCCTAAGAAACTTACCAATTAGAGAATTACCAAGTTTATAGGCAACCTTGTCAAAAATGGAGTCTAGTACCCTAATAAAAATGCCTCAACTCTCAATAGGCAAAGGCAGAGAAGGGCTCTAAATACTAGAAACAACCTCAATCCAAGATTAAGGTTGCCCTGCATTAGATCCTATAACTATTATTGGTAGAGCTACAATAATAGAATTATAATGCAAGGTTATATTATCCAAGAACTCATGTTCTATAATGATTAGAGAGTTCAAATGTATAAACCAAACCGAACAATTAAAAGTTAATTAAATAAATAGTTTTTGGACATTAATGTACAAATGAAGAGCAATTGCTCACATTCTTGTTGGTTTATTTCTTATATCTTGTTAGTTTTTTGAAGTATTGTAAAACATTTGTAAATTCCAATGATATCATAAAGATGATGTTTTGATGAAATTTAATTGTGTTTAAATTATTATAACTATTGATTATAGTAAATATTAAAAATAAGAAATTAATGTACACAAGTAAAATTGAGACAATTTATATGGTATTGTAGCTCCTAAAATTAAGAGTGTTTTCAATCCGTTCAAATCAGTATAAAAAGATTTCCAAGTAATCAACATTGTACATAATACCAAATGAGCTTAAAAAGAGAATTTAAATTTCATTTTATGTATAATTTACGCCGGCTACATCCTACTATGAACTGCGCCAGACTATTTTTTCCCATCAACGACTGAAACTCCTCGGGAGACGATAAAAATAATTTCACCCGTCCAATTTTTCCGACGCATTTTGATCGTTTATTTTTGTTACGTCAACTATATTTTCGCTTTTCTGTTCGTATCGCTGCTTTTCTCGCCAGTCGCTGAGCCTGCCAGACAAATCTTTGCTTTAAATGCCACAATAATCACAGATTCCATAGATCTTTTGATCGCACTACTCAGCAAGTGCAAGTGGTAGAAGATTGCGTTCTAGATCTGTCGACCTCATCCACCCCATTGATTTGTTTCCTTCATTTTTTATCATTGTTTCTCGGTTGCACAGCTATTGTTCTAGGTCAATACCATAGGCTTGCATTGATTGCGCCCTGATATTTCTTTGTTGATATTTCTTCAACCGCCCCTTCATCGCCGCCTCCAATGTGCATAAATAGGCCGGCTGTTAAGGGATAATTCAAACAGCAACCTTCGGAGTTGGACATTTGCATCAGTTCACAGCTTCAGCTTCTGCATACATACTACTATTTTACTAGCAGGTAAGATTCGTGCTTGTTTACGTAGATTAATGTTATTTTCCTATTATGATTAGTTCCTGAAATTATCAGAGTTCCAAGTGCATAGTAGCAACTACGGCAGGAAACCATCATATTTTGTTCTTGACAGCACTAGTTGACATGTTGATGTGTTTGGATTCTCTTAGCGTTTAAGAGAATGTGTGCACAGAACATGTCTTTAGATAAAATTTACTGTAAGATTTATTTTCAAGAATGTGTTTATCTTTAAATGATGCAAAATACTTCTAAAAGCTTTATGAGAGATCACTGTGAAGACCATTTCAGCCTAGTATGTTTTGTTGGATGCTTCCTCATGGTTCTCAAAAATCCACAAGTCACCATGTAAGGCTCTAAGGGCATTTATCTCTACTATACCTTTACAGATATACGCTTCCCTGTGAATTCGTGCTACCGAGATCATTTGCATGTTTTGTTCGTTCTGCATTGTTCCTGTATGTAGGTCCGCACCTACAACTGGCGGATATTTAGGATTTGAAATGATAGAGCGCGTTTTGTTTTTGGGGTTTGATGACTATGTCCTCTATTACTGATTGCACCGAAGTGAGGAAATAAGGCACCAAACTTTCAAGCAAATGCAATTGGTAGGTGTAAATCTAGACTCTAACCTTTGCTACCATTCTCCCTGCCTGTGCAATAATGGGGGCTTTGGAACAGGGTATGGACATCCATCAAATCATAAAGGATAGAGGAGTTTTTTTTAGATATAGTTGCAACTGCTCGGGTAGACATGTATCCTAAATGTGGAAGCATAGACAAGGCACGTGAAGTGTTTGACACGCTGAGAGACGTAGTCTTGGATATGCACAAAATGGATTTGTTGAAAAGGCTCTAGAAATTTCCAAGAAGATGCAACTGTCAGGTTTAAAGCCAAATTCCACAAACTTTGCTAGCATCCTCCTTGCCCATGCACGTGAACTGTTTGACATAATGCCTAAAAAAGATGTCATCTCATGGACTGCAGTGATTGCAGGATATGTACAAAATGGATTTGTTGAGAAGGCTTTAGAAACTTTCAAGTATATGCAATTAGCAGGTGTAAAGTCAAATTCCACAACCTTCGCCAGTTTCCTCCCTGCCTGTGCCAGAATGGGAGCTTTGGAACAGGGTATGGACATCCATCTTCAAGCATCACAAAAGGAGGATTTAATTTTGAGATATTATAGCTGGAAATGCTCTGGTGGACATGTATCCAGGGATATTAGAATTGTTTCCATCATTTTAATTGATCTCTGTATTTAGCTTAGTAGCCAACATTTGTAGAGGAAAGCACTTTTGGTTAATCTGTGTTATATTTTCTTAATCTCCTTCAGATATGTTCCAATTTGAAAAGTAATTTTTCAAATCTAAGCAAGATTTAGTGTCTTCTGATCTAAATTGTCCTATATTCGTGTTGGATTCTTTACTGCAATCTACTGATCTAAATTTTTAACTATCTTAGTTGTCATTTTTACCCTCTGTTTGAGGCAATTTCTTAGTTTCAATCTATGGATCTAATTGTACTTTTTCCCCATGGTGCTTAGTTGTCATGTTTTACTACATATAGTTGAATTTCATTCCAATTTCCATGTTAATTTATACCTTGTGATATGTTCCCTGTCTGAGTTTGCTTGACTCTTCCCCATTCTATCTCTCCTTCTATATATCCCTAACCCTACCTCTCTCTCCCTATTTCCCTATTGCAATCATAGCACTAGCCTATTGTTAATGAAACTTGATTATCTTTCTCATTCAAAGGCTAAATTGTTTGAGTCATGTTTGGTTCATTGTAAGTGGATGCATACCTGATTTGAAGCTATAAATTCTCCATTGAGACCTTTGTTGCACAAAAATCATTTGCTAAATGACCTACCAACTAACCTCATGTAGAACATAAATGTAAGCAAAAAAAAGACCAACAATTTCTCAAATTAACCTTCCACGCTTTTCAAGGCCATGTACCCATTTGCACATGTATAATATTAATATCAATGTAATGTATCAAGATTATACAAAGCATAAGTATTTCAAGACTTTTCTCATATACATATATTCAATCATACTTGGAAGAAATCAACAATTCCAATAGAAACATCTTTTCTATGCTAAGTCATAAAACTTTAATTCCTCAAATCAATGTTACATTAGATACTTTCAAATCATACTTCTATTTCAAAGTTTCAACAAAGAAAGTCAAATACATATATACATTTACAATGGGCTTCACAAGCCAATCCTGAATAATACACAAGCACATCAATAGCAAATAAAACTCGGAACCACCAACCGCTGTGACACCATCGGTCTGCTTGCGAGCTGGGGCCAAGAGTGTGATTCAGGCGCCTTTTCCGCCCAACCACGAAGTACATGACTTCCCCGGGTTCCTTCCTAACTCGAAGGAATCCCCGGCCCTGCATAAAGGAGCCTAGCAACCCGAAACAGTAAAACAGGAGGGAACTCTCGATGCCTGCCTGATGCCTATATGCATTTCTAACATGAGAAATAAACACATTTCTTGCAACAGGAGGTGGCAGAGACTCAAATACATATATGTTTCTAGGCTTTTAAAACAAACCCATCTATTTCAATGGTACAAGTGCTTGGCCAAGCATAAATAATACAAGTAAATGGTAGTTTAGAAAAGGTAATACTACCGTCTCTGTTGGTCCACCTTCGGCACCCTGTCCCGGAAGTTACCACAAGTAAAGTATGATTAAATACCAAGCAGAAAGTTGTGCATTTTCTTACATGTTTCATACATTCAATTAATTCTAAAAGAATTTCAACTGTGAATTTCAGAACATCCTTTGAAAGAAAAAATGTAAATTCAGTAGTAAGATTTCGTTTACTCTTTTGTAAGTAATCCTCTTCTGATTTTGGATAAAGGCTATGTTTTTAAAGAAGAACATGTATGTCATAATACTTTTCAGTGTACTTTTAGAAAGAAAGATTTAATTAATTTGTTTGAATGAAACAGAGTTTTCTGATTTCAGTATGTACTTCTATTCTTTCCAAGTTCAGGCTGACTGATAGTGTAATTCCCAATTTTAATACAGGTTTCAGAGTATTAATAATATACTAAAACAGTGCAATTTATTCAGAATATCAGAGGTTTGAAAGATAATCTTGCATTCAAATTTTATGTTGTATTCCTTTACTCAGGATTGTACTTCTGTATGTAAGTATATGACAAAGTACTCAAGAAGGTTTTCAGTTTACATGGTTTTTCAGAGACATTTCTGTTCTTGTTCCAGATTTATCATTTCTGAGATATTTGTGTATATTTAACAGAGTTCATGTCACTTTCAGGAAATGGTTTTTTTTTTCCTGTTTCAACTTGCATTTTGGTATATTTATGCATGGATATCTATACATATATATATATAAATATGTATATATATATATATGTATACATATACAGCTAAGTGTATATGTATATGTATATATATGTGTGTGTGTGTAAAAATTCATATACAGCTGCGTGTAGTTTTGAAGAAAGAAATACTAAATTTTATTTCTGTTCATAAGTTCTCTGGCTGTGCACACAGAATGTAAACATTTTA